>JADDOH010014638.1:0-68400 GCA_016648135.1 Agrypnia vestita | reverse complement strand
GAAATTTCGACCTGCAGAACAAGCCCTGTGGACGGCCGGAGACCAAAGTTGATAATGAAGAATTGAAGGCTATTGTGGAAGCGGATCCATCGCAAACCACTGCAGCCTGCGGTGTTAGTGATAAAACTGTTTTAATCCACTTGAAGCAAATTGGTAAGGTGAAAAAGCTTGAAAGGTGGGTACCTCACGAATTGAGTGAAGCAAATCAACAAACGCGCGTTGACTGCTGCGTTGCATTACTCAACCGGCACAATAATGAAGGGATTTTAAATCGAATCATTACCTGTGATGAAAAGTGGATCCTGTACGATAATCGGAAGCGCTCATCGCAATGGCTGAACCCTGCCGAACCAGCCATTTGGATAACTTCTTGCAAAGGAAAAAATTCAACTCCGATGGGGCAGTCCAAACCGCCTTCAAAGATTTTATTGATTCCCGTCCGTATGGTTTTTTTAGTAAAGGGATCGATGAACTACCTATGAGATGGCAAAAGTGCATAGATAGCAATGGTACATACTTTGATTAAATAAATATATTATAATAAAAAAAAAATCGGCTTTATGTTCCTCCCATACCAAACGCCAATTTCATATGTAAGGACCTAATATTATAATTGAAAGTCATCGTCTTGAGTTTATTCAATATTGTACGGATCCGAGTACACCCGTTCGGTATTTATATATTTCAAGGCGCCATCCGCTAACATGAAACTGGAATTTTTACATCCACCCCCTCCCTTCTGTCTTCTTCTTTCTACCTTCAAAAAGCTGTAATCGACCTGTCGGACCGTAGATTCGAAACATATTACCGATTTAACTGTAATTTCGGATATTTTATACGAGTTCACACACCGTTCGAGTCTCCAGGTGTCTACAGAGTGCCATGCGATTGTGGAGCTTTCTACATAGGACAAACCAAACGCAATATCGCTACACGATTGAAGGAACACATTGGAGCAATTAAAAACAACAACTCCAATACATCGGCAATCTGCGAACATGCATCCAAAGGGAATCTCTGTCACTTCATCAGATTTGACAAGGCAAAAATCTTATCAACAGAACCGCACCTTATACCCAGATTAGTGAGGGAGTCCATTGAAATATACAAACATCCCAATTTCAATAGAGATGACAGTTACAAACTATCAAGTATTTGGCGCCCTGTTCTAACGACACTGATTCAACCCTTGAGAGAAGTTGCAGTAAAATCCGCCGACGTAACTAGTACATATTGCACACTGGCGACCTCTATTGTAGAAGAAGAGATCACTCCACAACAAAGTGCATACAATTTACGCCCTAGAAAGCAGCACCTAATCAGTCCGACCTCCACCTCCGCGGGTAAAGGTCGTCCTCCTGATGACGTTGGATAAGTATCCAACGAAATGTCGAGATTCGCTTCTCTGTAGTACATACGGTGCGTATAAAATATCTGAAATTACAGTTACAAATATGTCTAACGACCCCAATAACAACCTTAACTCTTTAATAACTAACATATCACCGAGTCGAGTGTCGCATTATTGTTTCATATTGAACTTCTCAAAATAACCGTTCGTTAAACTGTCACGAGCAGTTAAGTGCTTCAGATGAAGTGATCCTTAAATTCCAATATCAGAGTGAAACAATGGGAGAAGGAACACTATATCAGTGATGAGTTCGGCTGTCACCTGTGTTCCCTTAAGGATAAAGTCCTTTCACCTTTATCCCTAAAATTACAGTCCATCATCGTTTTGCTTCACCTTTCCCCATCCCCATCCCACCATTATTCCCCTATTCCTCTAGATTCCCGGCTAATCGCGACGGGAACAATGCCTATTTCTTATCAATATTATTTTCAAACATTTCTTTCGCAGAACTAGTAATTAATTCCTTTCTTTTAACTCGTGGCGTCTGCTTGCTTGCTTGACGAAAAAACTTTGGATCGATTTTTAATCCTTTTCCCGTGATCCAATCGAGCTGAAACTTTGCAAGTAGACTCGTGGCGACGATCAAGAAGATCGTTCAAATTTTCGTTAAAAAAAATAATAATTATATAATAATTTTGGATTTTTCAAATTTTTAATGGCTTTTTCACACAACTCAGTAAGTTGTATGGAGATTCCGACGCATATGGTAGACACGAAATCCGAAAATGAGAAAGGGAGTATTGTAAAAACTTGGTTTTTACGGGTTACTTTTTTTGTATTTCTTTCTTTTCATCGTTCTTGAATTGTGTTCCATAGCCTGTTCCAAAACGTTTTGATTACAGTATTTGAATCAAGTTGCGACCATAATTCCTGGCTTTAATTGCGGCCTGCCTGGAGTACTTGTTAATTGCTGGAACAGCCGGGGTCGGCCCGGGTCCACGTGTGACTTTTATAGTCCCATCAAATTTAAATAGGCTCTCAAAAGGTTCGCGTTGTTCCCATCGATCCAGCCAAGCTGCTAGAGGGGAAATTAGCCGCTTGGATTACGTTTTTCATTTCAAACTTAATGGGGAATTGAAATCAAATTTAGTAACGCACCCTCAAAGTTGTTAAATTAACCTGCTCGGACGTTGATTATGATGTCGTTATTACTTTATTACTCTATTATATGTGTGGGAAGGCTGATGGGGATGAAGCCGCGGTGTTTGAATAGTATTTATTGAGATTTAATAATGACAAAGTTACAAGTATAGTAATTACACTTACACAATAATGAGTCGATGAATGGCGAGAGCTCCCGCAGTATAAGCGGTTCACGTCAAAGTGAGATGTATAACGAAGAGGGCTTCCGCCGTATCCGAAAAGCCCCGCAGGAGTGAGATGGTCTGCTCTGGAGACTACCGTTTATATAGTGATCGTGAACAAAGGAATCGGGAATGTTATGATTTTGTCTTTACTCGGCCGCGCGTGTGGGTATTTAGTCTAGATGAGCAAGGTGCGTTTCCTCGCTCTCCATGCCCTCTGCTATACACTGCCTTTGTACTCGGTCATTGGCCCGGCTTAGATCGTCGCCTGTTTGCTGTGCTCAGCGATCTTGCCTCAACCTCTGTATCGAGGGCGACGGCCTGCCGTACTTCGATGTCAGCATATGCGGTACCTCATTACACGAGTGTGTATGTGTCTTGGGCCACCACATATGTATACTGTTTTCTGTATACTATGTTATATTACTAACTTTAACTTACCAATTTTTCGAAGGAAGCAAACACTTGGTGGTGATACATTATAATTTATATAAATAAAACTAACTTAGTTAAACACCACTTACATTTATTTTCAAATCCAACCGGGTTTCGCTACGACCGTAGCTTCTTCAGGGAGAATTTTAGCTGCCTAACATACAAAAATTATGTGCTAATAATTAATATTAATAGTATTAATAGCACCGGTCGTATAAGCCGTTGCGAAGCGGCACGGTCGCTAGAACAAAGCCAATCACTGCCTTTATTTAAAAGAAAAAATATATTTATATATAATCATAATACACAATGAAAATTAATAATATACAAAAGAAAAACACAATAAGAAACAAAGTAAATATGATAATCATATTAAATACATAAAATAAGTGAATCCTGGAGCTGACAGAAGAGAAACGAATGTAGATTGAATGAAGTGGAGATGAGATCCCTTAGACGTATGTGTGGCAAATCCATGTATGATATGGTAAAGAATGAAGATATTAGGAATGAATGTAAAGCTGATCGTAGCGTAATTCATAGAATTAAAACAGGGTCGCTCAGGTGGTTTGGGCATGTTGAGCGAATGAATGAGGAAAGAATGGTAAGAAAGATATATAATGCAAGTGTTGATGGCGCCAGAAAGAGAGGGCGACCGCGGAAGACTTGGCATAACCAGATCAACCAGATACTGGAAGATGGTACCGTTAGAAGCCTCAACAACCGGCGAGCTTGCATGCGAAGATGTATGAATGTGGATGAGGCGAGAGTTGCATGTCAGGACGTACGAGTACGGCGCTCTATCCTCTCTGCCTACCTCCACGGCGTGATGGTAAGTAAGTAAGTAACTTACTAATTTTTCAAAGGAAGCAAACACTTGGTGGTGATACATTATAATTTATACAAATAAAATTAACTTAGTTAAACACTACTTATATTTATTTTCAAGTCCAACCGGGTTTCGCTACGACCGTAGCTTCTTCAGGAATTCAAGAATTCAAGAATTTTAACTGCCTAACATACAAAAATTATGTGATAATAATTAATATCAATAGTAGTATTCCAAATCCCACCCCCTACCCTCACTATTGGCACTCCGTCCTTTCACCCTAGTATATAAGCGCATAACTTTTGTATGTTAGGCAGTTAAAATTCTCCCTGAAGAAGCTACGGTGGTAGCGAAACCCGGTTGGATTTGAAAATATATATAAATGGTGTTTAACTAAGTTAGTTTTATTTATATAAATTAACTTACCATAGGGTAGGCAGAGAGGGCAGAGCACCATACTCGTACGTCCTGACATGCAACTCTCGCCTCGTCCACATTCATACATCTTCGCATGCAAGCCCGACGGTTGTAGAGGCTTCTAACGGGTCTATCTTCCAGTATCTGGTTAATCATGCCACGTCTTCCGCGGTCGCCCTCTCTTTATGGCGCCGTCAAAACTTGCATTATATATCTTTCTTACCAATCTTTCCTCATTCACTCGCTCAACACGCCTAAACCACCTGAGCGACCCTGTTTTGATTCTATGAATTACGCTACGATCAGCTTTCCTAATACATTCATTCCTAATACAGCCTTCCTAATACATTCATTCCTAATATCTTCATTCTTTACTCTATCGTACATGGATTTGCCACACACACGTCTAAGGGTTCTCATCTCCACTACATTCAATCTACTTACCTCTTCTGCCAGCTCCAGGCTTAACTTATTTTATGTATTTTATATCATTATCCTATTTACTTTGTTAATTATTGTATTTTTCTTTTGTATATTCTTAATTTTCATTATGTCTTATGATTATATATTTTTTCTTTTAAATATATATTCACGGAAATATAGGAGGCTATAGCGTAATTGGATAACGCGCCTGCCTCGGATAGGAGGAGATTCGTGGTTCGAATCCCGGTGGCAGCCAAATACTTTTTCGTGGATTTGATGTTTCTGTAGGTCTTTCCAATTGATTAATTAATTTGTTTTTAAATTTCACAAAATTTTGTTCTGAAAAAATTGCAACGATACAATAAGAATGTGTTCTTAAATATAATACACTTGTAAGTAATTCAAGTTTTTAAATTAAATAATATCACTGGACACGAATTTAACCAGAGCATTGTTCTTTTAGTAATTAGCTTGATCTCTACCGTCTATTAGTGTGTTTTAAGGTAGGGTATTTATAGGGCTAACCACCTATCACATGGTTGGCCTAAGTGATCACTTCACAGAGTGTAATAACAAGTAACCCGATGTCTCAGATAATTATTTGTAACAAGTTGTGTCACGCACAGGACAAAGGCTGTCACAGCAGGTGTGATTCGCCAATTTTCACTTGGCTGGTTTTTGACGCCAGAAGCAGGTTGTAGTGAAGGTTGATATAAAACACTGTAAGCTTGATACTGGAACGAAGAGGAGAAGCGAGGAAAAAGGAAGAGACTGCTTCTGCTTTTTAAAATCCAGCGCATTTATTTGATTTACAACGTTAGACCCCGCGTGCGTCAGCCAATCAGCGCACCGCCCTGCGCTCGCTCCAACGCGATACGCGCTGGGTCAGATTTACATAACATTTTCAAAGAAAAAAGGCCCTTATCAGGGCCACAAAACATATTTGTTTTTATTTAACACATAAAAGATACACTGGCCACAACTTTATTATACGGAGTACGTTTTTGAATTATTCCTGTTTGAAACAAGATGTAATTTTTAGGACCACCTTCTCCAATGTCCAGCTGGAAGAGTTGGAGTCGGCGTTCCACAAGACGCACTACCCGGACGTGTTCTTCAGGGAGGAGCTGGCCCTCAGGATTGACCTGACGGAGGCCAGGGTTCAGGTAAGCTTAGCATGTTTACCAATGTTCGATCATAAATGTAATGGATCTGCGGAACGTATGTCGGGACGAGCAAAAAGGACAGAGCCTGACAGAGAGGATATAAGGGCGAGCAGGGCGAGTGAAAGGGCTTTTTTGCATTATATCGAGACCGATCGCTATTGTTCATTTTTATCACCGTATCTCTGTAAAACGTATCAATAAACTACGAATCTACAACAAGATCTTTTATTGGAAGAAAATAATAACAATAGATCAACTAAATTGGCACAGCCACATTAACGAATTTGTCAAAAGGATGAGAAAGTGCATTTAAGTAACATTTTAAGTGTTGACAACTCAAAAAGCGTGTATTTCGCTACTGTCCAATCTCTCCTGCAGTATGGAATTATTGGGTGGGGAGGGGCATACGATAACATAACGAACCCTCTGAAAGTAATACCGATTATCAAAGTAAAACTAAAAAAAGTCAACATTCTCAACATAAACAAGCATGTCCTTGAGGTTTTAAAACAATTTTAAAATATCAAAATGCAACACCAAACAATATCAGCATGATTATATATATTTAGGAATAAAGAATTTCAATAGCCTCCCCAAAGAAATTAAAAAAAAAAAACTTAGATCAAAGAAATCTTTTTTTTCAATTGGTTGAGCAACTTTGTAGATAACCTTTCCATTGTCAGGGTGTTTTATAAATGTCAAAATATCAAGAAGTTTTTTGTTGTTTGATTGTTTTTTGGTTTTATAAATTATTAAAAAATATATTTTTAAACATTATTGCTGAAGTTCTTGAGTGAACGGGTATGCTTGCCACCAATTCAAAACAGAACTTGAAATACAAGACGAAAATTCCACTGAAAATGGCGAGTGCTATCTGTCCGAAACGTTGGGTACATAATAACAGTCTTTCTCAAGACTACAATACGCGGGTTGTCCTAGAAAATAATCCTTAACACACACACACACATATATATAAATATTTATGTATATATAGATATATAGAAGAGATATATAAATATATATATATATATATATTTATTTATATATATATATATATATATATTATAGATATGTTAGTTCTAACTACTTTGGGGGTAACCCGCGTCAAATTCTGGTCGTCAGGACCAGTCGCCTGCCGACGTTTCGAACAGATCTCACTGTTCATCTTCAGGACGCCTTGTTGATGAGCTGCTTCTCCAAAAAGCGTACAACCGTTTGGGTCCGGAGCTCACCGTCAAGTGAAAGTTTGAGAAATTCTGCGTCAGGTGTTTGTGGAGGAGTGGGTTTCTCCAGCGACGCTGCTAATGAGTTTTGCTCGGCTTCTAGTAATCTGTATATTTACTTTACTATCGTCAGTATACAATGTTGAAAAGGTTGGATTTTCTAATTGCTTCGGTGTTTCCATCGTGATATGCGGTTTATTATTAATATTATTTGTATTAGGAATTTGATTAATATTATTAAGAATGTTATTCCATGCGATCGGAAGTCGAATGCTATCGTCTCTGTTGTTCATTATATTACTATTTCTTTTATTTATTTCAATTGCCTCTCTGTAGATTCTAAATGTTTCATTATTGAGGCTGGCAACTTTTGAATTGTCGAAATCCATTTTATGATTCTCCATTAGAGAATGGTGGACAAGGGAAAAAGACGTCGGCAAACGACTGGTCCTGACGACCAGAATTTGACGCGGGTTACCCCCAAAGTAGTTAGAACTAACACATATTGTACCCGTGAAAGCCTTCGATTTAACATATATATATATTTATCTTCTTCTTAACTTCTTTTGTGTTAATTTTTTGCATCGTAACAACACACATATTTTTTGCGCATATTCTTTTGAATGCGGTCTAGCTGTAATAAATTGGATTTCGTTGCAGGTTTGGTTCCAGAACCGGCGGGCCAAGTGGCGCAAGCAGCAGAAGTCCAGCGGCGGCGCGGGAGGGGGGGAGCCGTGCGGGCAGGGCGCGCTCCGGCACGGCATGCAGCTGGAGCTGATGACGATCCCGGGTAACGAAGTCACACTAACCGCAAGCAACGTGTACTCTGTACAATCGTACTGACTGCAACCTTTGGTAAACGTTCTCCTAAACACTAGAGAAATCTAGGAGGTTCGATACCAGCACTTTCAGATATAAATGCAGCGCCGGCCGCGGCGCGGGAGTTGTCGCGTCGATGGTTGAAATCGGCCGCGAAGTGAAATGTGGCCAGTTGTTAGGGAATAGAAGCGATAAACCGGAGTGAATAATCGAGCGAAGCACTTACCTAATTGGCGAAAGAAATAAGCGATTGATTGAGGAAAATAAAAAATAATCCTAAACAAAACTTTAACCCTTTTTACATTAAACAATTATTCTACACATATTTACACTTGGACTTATGACTAACTCAACTTTCACTAACATTCCACTTGATACTCTGTAGATACATAATAACTACCTTATGAAAATAAATACTACTGACGAACTCGAAAAAATATTATAATTGTGTTCTATAACGCCACTCTGGGACAGGCGTAGCCTAGTAGAGTGGCATAATCCACAAATTAAACAAAACAAAAAAAAATTGTAATTTATCTTATGTTTTATTGTTAAATTAGTATTAAGTATCTTTATTTGTAAACAAGGATTTTTTTAAAAATAAATTAAATAAATAAAAAAATAAAAAAATATGTGAGAATCGGATGGGATGGATGAAAAATTTGAAAATGCGTGAATGTTCTCAGCGCGGAATTAGTGAACGTTGCATTGTATAAAGTGATCACCCTATAGAGACTTCCATACACATTTTCCATATAAATAGCTACATATGTCTCTGTGATTTATATTAATTAATAATTATCCCTCCGTGGACAAATTCCAGTAATTGTAGTCTCAGAACAAACATTTAAAAATATTTTTGAATTTATAGTATTCCATATAAGTTAATTAAATGATTCATTTAATCATAATAAATCATAACTAAATGTGGAGACCTGTAATTGGCCATCTATATTATATCAATATTTTCTATGCTTCTTTGTTGTGCTGTTGGTCTTCCATGAATATTAAATAAATAAATAAATAAATAAATAAATAATGCTCAGTATTTTGCAGGTATATTAGATCAGATATATTGAAAAAAATGCGATGTTTGAATTCACTTATCTCGATAACTATTAATATTTTAGGACAATGATAATTGAATCTTTTTGTAAAGCATTGTGGTCTAGCTTTGTTACACTCTGTATATAAAAATAAAGTAATAGGTGTTGTATAACGTACAATAAATATTGTATTATTATAAACGCGAATAAAGCTTTTGATCTGAATTGAAAAATATCTGGAACACGACTCGAACACTGAGTTTCTTTCCGTCTAATATCCAATGCAAGGCAAACACGGATTTATGGAACGTGAACATTCATATTTGAACCTTTGATAATCTATTTATGACGCAAAAATGTGGTGTTTTTGAATCTGTTTACCCAAGAAAAATGTATTTCAATATTGAGTTAAAAGGTCTTTCAAGACTGTTGTATAACCATGGGTATATGATTATTAATGAATTATTTGCGAAAAATCTTTTATTGCTGCATACCGATGTTTTCTATGGAATCCATTTAAAATATTATTAATAATTTCTCTTTCTATATCCCAATCCCAATCCCAATTTTAATAATTTCCTTGTCTGTCCGTCTGTCCATCCGTCTGTCTGTCTGTCCCTGCAACTTCTGTTATAAAAACTTTTTTTTAAATCATTTTTGACGTGTTACAGGTAGTATTAAATCTATCTATACTAATGTACATATCTCGACGTCAAGCCGAAATTGGGTGATAGGTCAAGTCATAATAGTTATCAGAAAAATATTTAAAAAAGTCATGTGTTTTAAAAATTATAAACATTTAAAATAAATCAAAAAAATCTACTCTCTGCGACGGTCTTTTCACTTCTGTTGCTACAAATTTTTATTTTCTTCATTTTTTAAAATTATTATATATTCCTGAATAAGGCTTCTGTAAACTTTTGTCCGAAATTCAAAGCTAACTGCTCCAGTTTGGAAGAAAATGTCACATTTTGACCAAACCAAGAATTCAAAATCAATACTTTGCCCAGTTTTAACTGAATGTTTTTTTATTTTTTAATTTTTTTTTCTGATAACTGTTATGACATTATCACCCGATTTCGGTTTGACGTCGAGATAAGTGACACCCTGTATAAAGAGGTAAAGTTTGTAAGTTTGGATGTAGGAGGTAATCTCATCTACTACTCATCCGATTTCAAAAGTTCTTTCACCAATATTTAGAATGGACTTTCGGGGTGGTTGTAGGCTATAATATTATCCAGTTAAAATAAAAAGGCTTTTCGTGGTGACCTTTTTTACAGCTAAAGTCGACGAAAAAATGGTCGAGCGAATGCGATTCTCACGAACGCTGCCTTAACAATAAAGGTACAGATACACATGCTAATGAGCATGCCACTAATAAGCATGCCCTAACAACTGTACACACTTGCTCATTACTAACTTAGCTAACAATCAAACACACATTCTTATTAGGGCATGCTCTTGTCATAGAATAGAGACGCTCTTGTTCAAAATGGAAGCTTTGCAAACTGAAATAGAAAATTCAAGTGAACCAATAAATCAAAAATGTTCCCGAGTTTCCATCCGCACATTTTTGATTTTAGTTTGCCTATTAATAAAGTTTCGTAAACATTATTTCTCACTATATTATTTTTACACAACGGTGACCGAGTATTCCACAGACATTCGTGATTCCTATAATAAGTCACGAAAAGTAATGTTTTATCATCTCCCCAACGCGCCATATTTGTTTCATCTGTCGCGGACTGAGAAGATCGCATTGATAATACTACCCGCGAAGCCCGCGAATGACATAAGCATGCTCATAATAAGCAAGCCTGTTCACACATGCTCCAAAGATACCCCTTCTCTATGATGAATGACAGTGGCATGCTTATAAATCAACCGGCGGTTCATTTTTGAGCATGCCACCTAGTGGCATGCTCATTTCTAGCAATGTGCGTACATACATGCCACTAATAAGCAAGGCCTAGAGAAGGTCGATACTGCGCATGCTCACGTGCCACTAAATAAGCAAGTGTATCAAATGCCTAAGAGATAAATGAAAGCTTTCTATAGAGAAGTTGTAGAACTCAAAAAGGTGAAGAAGACATCCATCAATATGTTAAGGGTAATTCACAAATTGATAAAATATGAATAAAATATATATTTAAAATTAATTTTAAGCTGTCGGGGGTAATTAAAGTAGGTGATGTTAAATTCTTTTCAAAATAAAGTCAGAAAATTTTTATGTAGATAAAAATAAGCAAAGATAAAGCAAATAAGAATATATGTGTTTCGTTATATCAAATCAATAAATGTCATCTTCGTTTAAAATAACGCATATAACATTTCTAGACATTAAATTATATATAAATGTATTTTAAAGTGATCTGAAAAACCTCAAAAAAATCAAACTTTTTAATGTGCTCTAAAATGATTTTTTTTTAACTGGCAACAAAAAATATCCTTCGTCGGCGACAGCGTTTTTAGCGTAATTATAATATAGATTGAATTCAAAAGGTTATTATAATCTGAGAATATACGTGAGATGCGAGAGCATTTCTATTATTTGTGCGATAGGTTGAAAGGTAAAAGATATACTCTGATTAATTAGGTAATAGGTATATGTATATATAATAATTATATATACTAATAAGACACTCGTTCTTTAATTTTCGAAAATTACAATGCTTCAAACCTATGAATTTCTAAAAGTCGCATCTTGGTAACAATATTTTAATAAATTTTAAATGGTACACTACTTTTCATCGTGTTGTCATCTAGAACAAGTCCTCAACCATCAACCTTATATTTAAAATATCAGTTATCTAACTTATATCTACTGTTACATTATAAAACTCTAATACTTTGTAACAGAATGCTAGTTAACTAGTAAAAACCACTACCAGAATTAGGGTCTACCGGTTTCGAGACGTACCCGTTTCTTCGTTAGGACCAACACTACACTACTATACTCACAACACTATACATCCCAATCATAGTATTGTTAAACTTTCACCAATATTGATCACATGCGTGTTAATCTTGTCAGAGACAAACATGCACTGATTAGCCTACTGAACATTCAGGAATCTACCGGGAGAGAGTGAGAGGGGGTCTAAAGTGGGTGTTACAAAATCTTATGTAAAAGTTAAATTAAACAAAGGGCTATATGGAAAATTGATTTGGTTATTATATTCCCTAAATCTGGTAGTAGTTTTTACCAAGTTAACTAACATTCTGTTATAATGTCTAACCACAAAGTTAACGCTTTAAATATTAATAATATTAATAATATCTAATACTTTGGCTCGCAGTGTAGATAACACCAACATTTATTTTTCCAGTGACTCCCCCAGAAACGGTGACTCTCTGCGACCTCGCCTCCATCACAGGAACAGACTTATCTCCAGGATCTGGCTCCGCCTCACCGCCGATCGGGGTCTTCCAGTCCTCTCCGAAACCAGGATCCTCGCTGGCACTCTCCTCCTACAACTCTCCACCTCTTCAGTACACCCTGGGCAGCATCAAGCGGAACCTGGACGGCAACGGCTTCCAGCTGGACGTCGTCGCAACACCGGCGAGTACAGCAGAACACAGAAGAAAGTCCCAGGACAACATGTCTTGGGAAAGATCGCTCAACAGCTTCCCGTTAGACACAAATTTTAGTCTCAAGTCGGAAAACTTATTTTTCCTCGACTCCTCGTCTTCAAATCTGCTGACAGAGCCGGGCACCAGCTTTTGTAACATGGAGAGACTGTCCAACAACAGCCTGAACCTCGAACACTTTGCCTCGTCAGACTTCGAAGGTGAACCTCTTTCAAAGTGTGAATTTGATTCGAGCGATCACCACTTGCATTCCTCGGACTTTGATAGTGAAATTCAAAGGTTTTCTGCAGACTTTGAATCGGAAGCGAGACTTACAGACGATCTCGATGACAGTGCAGCTCTGAGGGAATCTAGCTACGAGAACAGCAGCTCTCTGAGAACGGCATTCGAAAATGATGCGGATCTCAGGGAGCATTTTGACGCGGACACCCACGGGATTGCAGTTGACTTCGACAGTGACAACCACGCTTTGATGAGGGTGGAATTTGATTCGGACAACCATCTGGTTGTCAATTCGGGGTTCGATGCAGACAACTGTCTGGGCGCTGGACCAGATTTCGACGATGAAACTAGTTTCAGAGCGGAAGATTTTGAGACTGATCATAATCTTCCTCATTCCCCTTTCGGTGAAGGCATCTAAGGGCAGCGTCTATTTGTGATAAAGTGCCTATTTTTATGTGTGGAATTCTTTCGAATGCACAATGGAAATGATTATCTGGGAATTAGTTCTATTTGATACACTTTTTCGTTTTGAACTCCCATGGACCTCGCTTGTGATATGCAGTATTTGTGACCTTTTTTCAATGGGTGTTTCACAAGTCGATTTTGGAACACTGTTTTACATTGAAACTAGGTATACAGAAAGGTTTTTCTTTTAAAGATCAGTATACAGTTGATTTTAAAATCACACATTATACATGTTAATATAATCAATTATGTTTTAGCTTCGCATTCCAACTGGTTTCAGAGCAAACTGTACATTTTCCGGGCTGTATAAAACTATTCTTATTAATTTTAATATTTTTTTTTTTGTAATTAGAGTAAATTTACGTCTACCGGTTTCAATACCACTGTATCTTTTTCAGGACGGACGCATACTCAAAATACGGATATGAAAAATGGCTAGTTATAATGCTTTCGACCTGTCGAACATACAGTGGTATCCAAACCGATAGACGTAAAGTTACTCCAAGTGGTTTATACAAAGTTTTTTAAATTTGTGTCTAATCATAAAGTTAACGATATAAACATCAAAAGTATAAAAACATTCTCATTCTCATTTTATAATATAATTTTTAACTTACTAGCGTCAATTATATAAATATCTTGAATTTTAAAAAGTCATTAAAATTCTTTGGCACAGTGAGTTCGTAAGAGTTCGTGATTCACTGGCTGTCATTGCGAAGTTTCAAAGTAAATTACGTATCTCAGACACACGTATTATTCCACTCCTGCATCGAGTGAGTATTTAGATCATTATATACTTTTCGGTCCATTAAAACATCCTCTAAAATTTTCATTTGTTTTGAGACTACTAAGTACCCCAAATAAACCTTATTCTATCTAACACCCCCAATCGCAAATCTTCTATAAAATGTTCTGCAATTTTTAATGCAGTTTCGTGACACATTTTTTAATTTTTTTATTTATTTAATAGATAACAATGATAGCTAGCAAATATTAACAATTAATTTTTTTTAATATGTTATACCTCACCAAAAAGAATTAAGATTCTTGTGTGTGGTGAGAGATAATCACTTACAAACATATAGGTAGTGTAATCTAACAATAATGTAAAGTAACAAACAATGAAAATTAGGTAATATACTATTTATCTTATATATGGAAAACTTTTGAATAAGTAGTCAAAAAGAGATTAAACTCTATCACAAAAGTCAATTCTACAATAAATGAGAATCCATTTGAGATTCCAAGACGCAACCGCAAAACATCCACCATCATACAAAGTAAATTGAACAAATCAAGTAATTGCATAGGTATCTTCATCGTAACAAATATTTATCTCGTTTTTAAATAGTTAGAATATCTAATTAAAAGAGACTGCATCAAACATTTAATTAAAATATTCAGTCAATTACATTTT
Source organism: Agrypnia vestita (assembly GCA_016648135.1). Lineage (NCBI taxonomy): Eukaryota > Metazoa > Arthropoda > Insecta > Trichoptera > Phryganeidae > Agrypnia > Agrypnia vestita. Next base: position 53,632 of record JADDOH010014638.1, on the reverse strand, counting down.
GTATAGAAAATTGAATCAATTTTAATTTGTATTTTACCATTCATTGACCATTATTGGAATTTTGAGACAACGATTAGAGTGATGTTCCATTCCCCATCAACATCCCAACCCTCTTATCTTCCAATGTTCAAATCACTTTAAAATTACTAACAAGATTCCTAAAAGCTAACGGTATAAATCTATAAAAATTAAATAAACTAACATTATGTACCCCATATCCTTTTCCATTACTAATACAATTGAATCATCCACATAGAATAATGTTAAACCTAAAACGAATCGTTTCCAATTTAAAATTATAAAATAAAAGAGAAAAAAAAAACGCAACCATCACACCCATTACCAACGAAGAAACACACTTGTTTTGTGGCAAGAACACCCCATAGGGGTGAAACGCCAAGAAAGAAGAAGAAGAAGACGTTCAAAGTTTGATATAAAATATTTAGGAATCTCGTCATCATACAAAAGAACGATTAACAACAATACTAATACGATTAGCATCGACATCGATGTTGGGTTACAACAATCTTTTGATCAGAAAAATACCCGAAAAGATTTTTAAGAGGACCTTCTTAGGCCCGGTTGCACCATCTGAAGTGAAGGTAAAAGTAAACGTAAAAAAGTTACTCTAACGTATTAGTTTACTAAAACGGGTTGTCCCATCTATGGTAAAAAAAAAAATACTCGCCGAAGTATATACAAGAGTAACATTTTTTTATTCTCCAATATCGGTGGATAAAGGCAAAATCGTTGGTAAAAAATTGGCCGTCCTCTCACAGCTGATTTGAAAATGTGACATTTGTCCGTATAGGTACTTGTCATTTGAATTTTGTCGCTGTCATTGTCGCATTGAAATTTGTAAACATTAAAATGAATCTTTTAATTTCGCGTTACTCTAGCGATGGTTTGACGTTTGTTTTGTTTGTTTCATAGAATAGAGTGGTTTGTTTGAATTAGTTTTGAGCCGCAAAAGTACGTATTGCCAGTGGTAAAAAACTGAAATAAATCAAATTCCATAAACATATGCGGTATTTGAGGTTTATTCCGCTTGGCACCCTATTAACCTTATTATTGGTTTGATAGTGGTAAAAAATACGTTTCTGCAACCCGAAATCGAGTTTACTCTCGGCGGATGATAAAAAAATTACTCGGGTTAATTTTACTCGAGTAAAATTTACTTCAGATGGCGCAACCGGGCCTTAGTATGACACGTCAGGTCTTTTTGATCACCCTTAAATATGTCTCCCTTTCCTGTTCTCGACATGACAGTTCCTCATTAAAGATGCCAGTTCATTAAAAGAATAATTAGAATAAATCTATGAGTTTTATTTATTAATAATAAAATGTAGTAATAACATGTGATACAAGTGCCAATGTATACTTATATGCTCAGGACCATTTATCGATTCCGTCCATTTTAATTTGTAATGTAATGGAGGACATTTTAAGGAATATTTTTATAATTAAGAGTATTTTTAATGCCAGTCTTATCAGATTTCGCTTGTGCTGAGGCAGTCCTTGGACACTATTGATTAGATGATCTATACATAAATTTGGATAAATATTATGATTAGTTAGGTATGAATTAATATGTAAATAGATATAATAAACCCAAAACGTTAATTATTATTATAATATTGTCACGGGATCGTGGCTGAGGGAGGAAAATGAGACACTGGAAATTTATAAAACTTTTATTTAGAACGCAAAGTTACTGGAAACGAATTTAATCGGAAAACGTAATTCGCATTCGTCAAAATCTTCCACGCGTATCTAGAAATTCTAATTCACTGGCATGTATCGCTCTGATTACCATGAAACACTTCTCACACGTCGGTGGGTACTTTCTTGATTTACTGTCGCTGGCCACATTAGCCGTCGTACCTTTTAGCTTTCTACGAAGATAGCCCGCTGTCAATGATAACTCACTCGCCACGCACGTGCCCGTCCTTATATAAAACACATTGATTCCGCGATGCCTCGAGAACATTCTACACATTTACAGTAGTCTCTGCATATTTCCAGAAGCCTCTTTCTATCTATATCCACCATCTTGTGACAATATTTAAAACTAGAATATTTAATAATGCAAGGATTATGTTTTCACAAGAATATCTGAGGAAGTTATGATGTAGTTGTGGTCAACGATATTTTTTTAGAATATTTTTGAGTTTGCTCAAATCTTTCAGAACAGTGCTGGATTTATGTCACAGAGACATTATTAATCAATTAATGTATATTTAGATACTTCACAGAGACGAAACTGTATTTCTTATGGGAAAGTAGGTATAGAAGTCATTTGGGTGTACATACGACTTATGACCTATCTTATGGTTGGCTTAAGTGATCACTTTACACAGTGTAACATTCGCCATTTCCACCCATGATAGAATATACCATGCTTACTAATTTTTTGAAAGTTGTATATATGTTCAAATTGTACGGCAAGCTTTCACATATGAGTTGTAACCGCCGGTTCGTCTCTGTGAGATATCTATAATATACATTAATTGATATTTTTTTACATTTTCATCTCCGTCTTTGCAAGACCAACTCTAAACAAAACTTGTTCATCTACAGATCCTAAAATTCATTTAACTTAAATAACAACAACATTGATATTTTTCCCATCCCTTATCAACATATATAGAAACTATTAATTATGTCATATTCTCAGACTTTGTTAATATCATTAATAATTAGCGGCCCTCGTAGCGGAGTGGGTATGACACTGGCTTCTCACACCGTGGGTTCCGGGTTTGGTTCCCGGTGAGATCGCAATTTAATCTGTGTGTTTACTCAAGCCTGGATATTTTGTGATGTATTTCGCTTCTGTAATTGGACCTCCTGGCTTGTTGAAGCGTATTATAAAAAAAAATCATTTGTCAAAAAAAATAAAATAGTAATTTTAAGTGGAAAGTTTGTAATTGGCATAATATACTATTGTTATCTCTTGTATGTTAATTTAAAATAAATAAATAACTCTGTAAAAGAAATCTAAGGAGTGATATGAGTTATTGTTGAACTTCCCGTCAAAACTACATAGTTTGTGTCGTAAAAAGCACAGATTTTGCGAAAACGCGTATTTTTTCAATACTTTTGATCAAATTACCAGCCATTACTATCTTCTTCTTCTTCTTCTTCAGCCTTCATCTCTCAACTGCTGGATATAGGCCTCTTCCATACCCCTCCATCCTTCCTTGTTATTTGCTAATTATAGCCATTTCTTTACCCCCACAGAGGTTATGTCATCGGCCCATCTCTTTTTAGGTCTTCCGATGCCTCTTTTACTCTCCCAAGGTCTCCACTTCAGAACTCTAGGAGTCCATCTTGTAGTATCATGCAACATGCCCTGCCAATTGCCATTTTAGCTTCGCTATACGATCCATGATGTCCACTACACTAGTTCTGAGCATAATTGAATTATTTCTTATTCTATCTCAGGCTTACTCCAAGCATGTATCTCACTATGGATCGTTGAGTGCATTTGGGCTTTTCTACATTTTTCTTTGTAAGGGCCATCGTCTACAGAGCCACATATCAAAGGACTCGACTTTAAGCGTTAATTCTTGGTTTAAATCCGTTCCATTAAATGGGCTAATGCAATTTTTATGTAATAAAGAAATTAATATTATACATTTATTTAATGCTTTAAGAAATATTATTTAAAGAAAAATATAAATAAATTAAGGCATTGTTAAAAGAAACACATTCTTATTGTGAAGTTACAATTTCAGAACAAAGTTCTGTGAATTATTAAACAATTTTTATTAATCAATTAGAAAATATTTTTTCGTTTATTTAATTTTTTCTGTATGTCTTTTCTAATTGATTAATAAAAATTGTTTAAATTAAGGCATACTATTAAATAAAAAAATCACATTTATTTGTGAAAGTTACCACTCTTGTTGCTCTTAATTTGATAAATAAATGTCTCACTAAAAAAGTTGATATATGGGGTATAAAAGCAAAGGCGGCAATATGCAAAAAATTAAAAAAGCCTTATGTACTGGATTCTAGATTTATGTATCTATCCTTTTCAAAATAATGTTTCCTATACCTACATTTATAGGCACTTTTCTTGTTAATTCAGTACATTTTAAATTAGTAATCCTTAATGACTTCATTCAATTTTTTTTGGATATTGCTGCTTTTGCTTTTATACCCCACACCTAAAGAGGATAATTTTTACGAGACAATAAGTATTATTATTTGGGAGAGCTCTTTACCTGCAATAACTATATATATTTTATCGAAACGTGGATTTGTTATTTGCATATTTCTGAAGAAAATCGCGGTCTATCCTCTCTGCCTATCCCTGCGAGGAAATGGCGTAATGGTTAGTTAGTTTAGTTGTCTTTCTTAATTGTTTTAAAATGTTATTATCAATTATTATAAAAATAATTAATAAAATACTAAGTGAATGTTTTTGTTAAGAACCCATGTGCCTAAATATTATGTAAAAATTGTTAAATAAATTTGTTGACATTCGAAATTTTTTTTTTTGATGCTAACACGGAATTCGTGTCGTATCAATATTCTTACTATTTTCAAATTAAGCTAAACGCTTGTGCTATGAAAACAGGACTAACTTGCTTGTCTGGAGTGAGATTCGAACCTGCGACCTTGGATCACGAGGCGAGAGTCCTAACCACAAGACCAACAAGCTACTCTTCTAAGACGAATCTCTCAATTTCTTATTCTATACCGTGAAGAAATACCCATTGTGGTCCTTTCATGACTCGTTGGATCACTTTTAATTCCGATGCGGCTGAAAGTAGACTGAATGCTTTGGTCGATAGAGTGAGGAATGAACAAATTGGAAGTGAATGTAATGCTAGCTGTAGCGTGGTAGTTAAAAAAAAGGATCGCGGTATAATTGTAGAATATGGGCGGTATATCTGGTCTTTTTGAGAGTAAAAAAAAACTACCCATAAGTTTTAATTATTATACTCCATTTCTCACTTACTAGTGGAAACAGGTTTGGCGCTTAACCTACGCGTTGGGCTCGAGTCGGGCGACGCTACGAAAGCGAGTAATAAAAAATTTCGAAAAATCCAAAATTATACTATAATTATTATTTGTGAGATCATTTTTATCGTCGCCCCGAGTCTGTCTGCAAAATTTTAGCTCGATTGGATCACGAGAAAAGGGTTAAAAATCGATCCAAAGTTTTTTCGACAGAAAGCAAGCAAGCAGACGCTGCGAGTTAAAAGAAAGAGAGTAAAAATATCCTCGATATAGTTGAGTGTCCTGATCAAATATATTAATTTCGTTGTCTGTCTGTCTGTCCGTAACTTTCTGTAACGTCCGTAATCTCATTCAAATTCACGGCTAAAAAAAAACAAAATTACACGGCTGGAAGTAGGGCGCCAACCTCGCCCGCGCAAATGACAGCGCGGAACGCTATCAACGTTGCTACCACCGCATATCCTCGATCCGCCAAATATATACTATATATACTAGGCCTTAGCAAAGACGATTACTATTTCATTTTCCGTGATTTTCGGCTAGTTTCAAAATAAAACAGAATTGGCGCCCAAGTATGTATTAAAAAATATATTACACTCTCAAGATTCGAAAATTTCACCGTACGTTTTGACATACGAGGGTCCAATATTAACCCTAATGACCCTTGGTCAGAAAGGTCAGATATAACGGCACAATATCCCAGAAAACTACACACAGAAGAACCGTTAGTATCCATCCACTCATCTTGCTTCTGATGAATCACCTCACAAGTACCGCGCGACACTCGCACAATACGTCACATGCCGACACGAGAAGATGCCTCTGGGTGGGTGGGCGTTTTCTCCCAAACGCCTAGACTTAACCCGCCAAATTGTCTTCAATGTATAATTAGGTATGTGTCAGTAAAAATAAAAATATGGTGTCCACTCAGATAACGATAAAAGAGACATCGAAGACATTTCGACATGATTATTATCATTCAAAATAGTCTTTCTTTTAATGAGATGAAATCCGTGCATCTTTTAATAAGATGAAAAGTCTACTCTGTAATGACGGCTTAAACTTGAAGCTCAGAGAGAGGTTGATCAAATGCTATGTATGGTCAGTTCTGCTTTACGGTGTTGAAGCATGGACGCTGAAGGTGACTACTCTAAATCGCCTAGAGGCGTTCCAAATGTGTATACATCGTAAAATGTTAAGGATATCTTGGACTGACATGACTAGTAATATTGAAGTTTTAGAGCCAATACAAACAAACAGTCACTCAACACAGTAAAGTTCCGTAAAATTTCATAATTTGGTCATATAATGAGAGGCGAAAAGTACTCCATCCTTCAGCTCGTCATGAAGGGGAAGATTGAGGGTCGCAGAGGGGTCGGAAGGAGGCGGCATTCCTGGCTTGGAAACATTCGAGAGTGGACCGGGATAAGAAGCGTGGAAGAGCTGGTCCGCACTGCCCTGGACAGGGAAACTTACTCCCAGATGATCGCCGACGTCAGGGGGACACGACAAGGCACATGAAAAAGAAGAAGAAGAAAATAGTTCACTTAATCAGTTGTTTAATTCACTTCCCTACCATGACAATTCCTTTATTAACCATCGTGTCGTGAAAAAATAAGAGAAGCAAATAAATCAATAGAAGTGTATTTCAAGACGGAGTTCTCGCCACCCTGAAAAATAAAACCGTGCAAACTGGAAATGCAAACAGAGTAGTATTGAAAGAGGGTGGAATAAAAAGTAACCCATAAAAACCAAGTTTTTCTTAAACTCCCTTTCTTTGTAAAATATAACAACAATTAAAGACGAACTAAAACATATAACATAACACTAAACTTACAGGAATTTAATATATTTCTAAAATGTGAGATGTATTGAGCTTTGATAAGACACTTCGTGCTTTGAAGATTAAATTCTAAAAACATTTGTCAGTCAATTTAGATTTTCGACATTCGTAGTGAAGTACCTATTATGTATACCGACGGAGTAATTCAAATTTAGAAAATGTTCCGCGACGTTATCGGGCCGTCGTCGCTAGTAATCAAACTTTTGTAATGATTCCAATTTGAAAAAACTATTATAATTTCTAAAAATCCGAAATTATACTATAATTATTAATTTTTTTTAACGAAAAATTGACAGATCTTCTTCATCGTCGCCACGAGTCTACTTGCCAAGTTTCAGCTTGATTGGATCACGGGAAAAGGGTCAAAAATCGATCCAAAGTTTTTTTTTGACGGCAAGCCGGCAAGCAAGCAAGCAGACGCCACGACTTAATATAAAGGGAGTAAAAAGGAAAATAATTTCCCGGACAAAGTTGATAATTTTCTAAACATCTTAACAATTCCCTCGCTCGGCACCTGTTCTTTGGTGGGGGCGATTGTCATAACTCGACAACAACTTAATTTGCAGCTAAACAGCTGCAATCTGTCTCTTGTAACTATTAATACTGTGACTTGTCTTTTGCAACGAGGCTAAAAATAACCACGCACTCATGTCAAGTGACAGTTTGAAATGATCACAACATTATCGAAGATTCCAGAACGGCCTACCGTAATCTACGGCCTACGGGAAACATCGAGAAACATGTACAAAAGCCCGGAAGCCACGAGAAGGTTCTCGTAAACACTAGGAACTCCTAGAAGGTTCGATATTAGCAGATATAAATAGGACCGTGCGCGGGAGTAGAGTGGTTGTTGTTTTTGGGCGCGCTTGACAGCAGAACGGATTGCGAAGGCCAGAGGGGCCAAGTGAGCGGTAATTCGACTCTGGAAAGTTCTTACGTAGCGAAATAAACCGAAGCGAAATAATACGTGCGGAAATTGGAAGGAATGTTCTAGTGTCTAATAGTCTTAAGTGACTTTGTATGTTTGAGTAATAAATTCATCATTAATTAATAAATCCTGTATTAAATTCCAGCGTCGTCATTAATTCCTCTCGCAGCCACGACACGTGACACTATTAATACTGTCACAGTAGGTGGCTGAAGAAGGCAAATGAAAATACCATTATTTACCAAAATTTACCAAAAAATTACTGGAAAAGAATTAAATCGGAACGCTTTCCTTAAATTTATAGTTACAATTTTTTTTTTAGAATATTACACACACTTATTATTACACTGTTTTTAATGTTTCGATCGCTTTCTGGAAAATTCCGTTCAATATTCGCATGTACAAAAACTTCTCGCTCATGGTAGGTACTTCCTTTATTTACTATCGCTGGAATAAACACGCTAGGCAGACGGTGCTCGCCCTGTTGCTGATGAATGGAAATGTAGCCAGAAGCTGGCTGAATAACAAAATCAGAATGAATGTGGTGGAAATAGGAACAATTAGGCATATGTGTGCTATTACAGAGTAAAAAAATCATTTTGGAAAGAGCGTAAGGTCGATATAAGCACAGTGAAAAAATTAAAAAATGGTCGCTTAGGTGGTTTGGGTACGTTGAGAAAATGAATGGTAAGAAAGGTGTATGACGCAAGTGTTGACGGCACCAGAAAGAAAGGGCGACCGCGGAAGATCAGCATGGCCAGGTAAATCACATAGTGGAAGATGTAAGAAGCCTCAATATCAAGTATGCCTGCGAAGATGTATGAATGTGGATTGGGCGAGAGTTGTGTGTCAGGATAGAAGATTGTGGCGCTCCATTCTCTCTGCCTACACCATCGGAGAAACGGCGTGATGTAAGTATACAAGAGTAAAATTAATAATTTTGTCCAACCACAAACTTCACAACAAAATTTCAATTAATTAATAAATACTATGAAAATATATGGCAAAGTCACCACAAAAGATGCATTTTTTTTTTAATAGAATAAAAAGTTTGAAGATTTAGTATTAACTCTAAAATGAAACAGTAACGGTTAGACCAGGGCAGCAGACAGCATGTGGGATGTGAGTAAATAAGCGAGTCAAATGTCCAAATACTATAAATTTGATACTAAACTGTAAAAATATCGTATAAAATTTTTAAGGGAATGTTCGTGTTTCGATGGAATAAAAGAGCGATCTGTTGTAAGTGTTAATTTTTTCACGGAGATATGCCCCGGGAGCAAATGAAAAAGTATAAATAGTAGTGTGTTAATGAGTAAAAATGATGAACAAAGGAAAAGATGATTTAACGCGGTACAGGCCTGCCCGATGTTACGGCAGAGGCCCGACTGGTGTGGCGTCGCGTTGTTGCTTTAAGTTAACATAATAAAAAAGGGTCCTTGCTATCGAAGACAGATAGGTGTACGGTGTGGATTGGCTGGGTACCGCTACAAATTCTATATTACTATATCACATATGTCAATGGAATTATTAAACATGAATCAAAATACATAATTCTCTATGTCCGTCACTAACGCTACCAGATGGCTCAAATAATGATGAAGTAAATAAAATCAAGTACAAAAAAGTATAATTCTATGCATAAAAATATTCGTCAATAAAGCTTCCAGATGGCTCAAATAATAATGACGTATTGTATAATAATGGAAGCAAAACAGCATAATTCCTTATTTAATGCTGTCCATCACTAGCGTTATCAAGCCGCTACGCTACCGAAATATATAATAAATAAAACTCAATGTCTGTCTGTCTGTCTGTTTGTCTGTCTTTCTGTCTGTCTGTCTGTTCTCTATACAAATCCACACCGTTTGTTCGATTCGATTCAAATTTCGTATACTTATGCTTTAGGAGCCGGCGGGTAACATATGCAACATTTCCTTCCTATTATCATACCCCTTCCCCTCCCCCTGGCATATTTTCGATGCAAATCTGTACTGTTTGACCGATTGTACTCAAAATTTGGAAACTTATTTTTAAAGACTCAGCGGGTAATATATTCGATATTTCCCCCCTATTCTTTCAACCTTTCCCCTCCGTTGATATATTTTCGATGCAAATCTGTACCATTTAACCGATCGGACACAAAATTTGGAAACTTACTTTTAAGCACTCGGCGGGTAATATATTCGACATTTCCCCCCTATTTTTTCGACCCTTCCTCTCCGCCGATATATTTTCGATGCAAATCTGTACCATTTGACAGATCGGATTCAAAATTTGGAAACTTATTCTTAAGAACTCGGCGGGTAATGTATGCGACATTTCCGTCTATTTTTTTTAACCTTTCCCCTCCCCTGATATATTTTCGATGCAAATCTGTACTGTTTTACCAATCGGATTCAAATTTTTTAAACTTATTCGTTAGGTCCTGGCGAGTAACAAAAGTGATATTTCCTCCCTCCCCTTTTACCTTTTACCCTCCCCCTGATATATTTTCGATGTAAATCTATACCGTTCGAATAGAAAATTTGTTTACCCTCACAAATTGATTTTAAACTTAATCCTTAACCCGTGCAACGCCGGATATGAACAGCTAGTATATAATAAAAGTAAGTACTAGAAGTATATAAATGTGGTAAATAAAAAGTGTGACTTTCGTCGTAACACTAAAACGAAAGAGCGACGGCCGGACCCCGCTACCAGGGCAGCAGACAAAGTGCGGGATGTGAGTAAATGCGATTTAAATGGCTCGGAGACAAGTTCCGCTCCCGCTCTCGATGGTGTCATTTCACCCCGCAAAGTTGTCCGTGGGTCGGGATAATCTCCGCGGCGCTGTGAGCCATTAACGCCCCGTGCAAGTTTTAATTCTAAATACGTACCACACCGTCTTCAGTTCAGCAAAGTTCGCAGCTAACTGCGAGACGTATGCCGGTTTTAATTGATGTCTGCGCACCCGCACAGCTTGAAACGAACATCGCGTGACATCGGCGTCGCGAGACGGCTATCCGCCTTTCTTCTGCTACCCGGGGATGAGAATCGAATTAAACATGTGTGAAAAGACGACAATTTTCATTTTTGAGTTAATAAAGTGCAGAAATATTGAATAATTGATGTTTGCACACCCACACACACAGCTTGAAACGAATATCGCGTGACATCGGCGTCGCGAGACGGCTATCCGCCTTTCTTCTGCTACCCGGGGATGAGAATCGAATTAAACATGTGTGAAAAGACGACAATTTTCATTTTTGAGTTAATAAAGTGCAGAAATATTGAATAATTGATGTTTGCACACCCACACACACAGCTTGAAACGAATATCGCGTGACATCGGCGTCGCGAGACGGCTATCCGCCTTTCTTCTGCTACCCGGAGATGAGAATCGAATTAACATGTGTAAAAAGACAACAATTTTAACTTTTACTTCCTTTCTTTTAACTCGTGGCGTGGCGTCTGCTTGCTGGGTGAAAAAACTTTGGATCAATTTTTAACCCTTTTCCCGTGATCCAATCGAGTTGAAACTTGGCAAGTAGACTCGTGGCGACGATCAAGAAGATCTATCAAATTTTCGTTAAAAAAAATGAATAATTATGGTTTAATTTCGGATTTTTAGAAATTTTATTGGTTTTTTCAAATTGGAATCATTAGAAAAATTTGATTACGGCGGCCCGATAACGTCGCGAAATATTTTCTAAATTTGAATTAATCCGTCGGTATGCATAATAGGTACTTCACTACGAATGTCGAAAATTTAAATTGACTGATAAATGTTTTAAGAATTTAATCTTCAAATCATGAAGTGTCTCATCAAAGCTCAAAACATCTGACATTTTGGAAATATATTAAATTACTGGAAGTTTAGTGTTATGTTATAGGTTTTAATTCGTCTTTAATTGTTGTTATATTTCACAAAGAAAAGGAGTATAATAAAAACTTGGTTTTTATGGGTTACTTTTTAAGTTGATAAATAGTGCAGAAATATTGAAAACATTATTAACAATCTGGTTAAAAAATATAACTTCTAAAAACGAACTGTACAAAATTCGTAAATAGGTCGAAAGACAGAAAAATAGACTTGATTTTTCAAAACGCGTCATATTTCGAGTAGTTTTAGTTCACCATCTGTATCTGTATTCTAAGTATTTTCTTCTCACTTTGTCATTACTATGTTTACATGTATTTTGTTTTTTTTCTCTTCTCTAAACTATATACCTATTATGTTAATGTACACATACTTATCTATTGTAAAAGTCCTATAGGGCGTTAATTAATAATAAATAATAAATAATAAATAAAAACAATAAATTTCGTTACAACATGTATTCTTAATATAACTAACCGTTTATGGTATATATTCAAGACCACGTTCATATTTGTGAAGATGTAATTTTTCAGAACATAGTTCTGTGAAATTTTTAAAACCAAATTAATTAATCAATTAGAAAGACGTACAGAATAATCTAAAAATTAATCAATTAATAAAAATGAGAACAACGTATAAGGTCGATATATTCACGGAAACATAGAGGGTTGCTGTAGCTTAGTGGTCAGAGCATCGGCCCCGGAAAGGAGGTGACCCGGGTTCGAATCCCGGTAGTAGCCTAATATTTTTTCGTGAATTAGATTCATCTGTATGTCTTTCTAATTAATTTGGTTTTAAAAACCGTTTATGGTTTTCTGCGTAGGTTGGAACGAAAACAAACATAAGGAAGAAAAATGTACAGGCGATGGCCGCTTAATAGCAGATGTCTTAGTTTGTAGGTTCTTTATTTCTCACATCATCGGGCCCCCCTCCCCCACAACTAATCCCGCAGAGTAGGCCTTATCTACCCTTCCCCCTCCCACCCTCGATACAGCCGGGCGGTGGGGGTATTGACCGATCAAAATTTGGCTCGAGAATTGTATTTTCTTTACCTGAAATGCGCGATTGCTACATTTTTCGGAAATATAGGGCCTTTGTCAATAAGAAGTTGGAAGAAGGAATTTGGGGTGATAGATTAATTTCCTGTCAAAAAGGTTATTATATGTTATAAGAAAAACATAAACTCAGTAAAAATATCACAAAGGATTATCATTAAAGTAATACTGAAAAAAATCTACATTTCCAACAAAAGATCTCTTTAAATTGTTTCCAGTGCCAAACGTAGATGATATTTTCAAACAAGTTTCCATATTAAAAATATGTAAAGAAAAAAACCTTACAGAAAACCAGGAATATTTCAAACCTATGAGAAATGGTAACCAATTCATAATGCCTAAATGTAAAACAAACCAAATGCAGCATCACTATATTTATAAAGCCATTAATTACTATAATAACTTACCTATCGAGATACAATGCAAAATAACTCCTATACTTTCATTATCAATTTACCTTTTTACTGTATTAATAAATAACTTTTATACACTATGTACCTATATATTATAACAAGGAATAAGAACTGTGGCTCCCTCATCAGACTCAAGAGCTTCTCTTCACTGATGAGGTCTACATGACTACCAAGTATTTAAAAAAATATTTAATCTGATATGTTATATATAAGAACTGTATTTGTACCATAAATTAAGTAAATAAATAAAAAATATATAAAACACTAGCTGTACAAGCGGCTTCGCGCGCGTTGATTTTTAGTAATTTGTGTATTTTTTTTTATAACGCTTCAAAAGATCAAGAGGCCCGATTACAGAAGCGAAAAATACCCAGGCTTGAGTTATTTCTTACTATTAAGGCAGCGTTCGTAAGAAACGCGTCGCTCGACCATTTTTTCGTCGACTTCAGTTGTAAAATAGGTCACCACGAAAAGCCCTTTTATTCTAACGAGATAATATACAGCCTATGTCCACCATGAAAATCCATTCTAAATATTGGTGAAAGAATTTTTGAAATCGAATAAGTAGTTTCGGAGATTATCTCCTACATCTAAACTTACAAACTTTACATCTTTATATATTAGTATAGATAAGACAACATTAATATGGAATGTGTGCGGATTATCTTATAAAAGCATTTTAAAAACTGCATATGTAATTAGCGTGAAAGACAGCATTACAGAATAAATATAAATTAATTACTTTTGAATTTTTAAGAATACATTGGATTGAAGTTTTCTTAATATTTCTTTCAAATGCTATTTTGTTATGTCCTGTTTCATTTATTAGTTTGTCCGGTATTTTGATAAATTATTTAGGAATTATATATTGTTCGTATTATTATCAGTATTTGTGCTTTTGTATCGGTAAAAATTAACACATTTTAATATGTTTTTTTGTGTGTTATTTTTGCGATAGTTTTAATTATTCTTGATCGTACTTGATTTATTTTGTCTAAATATGTTTGAAACCTTAGTTCATAAATGTTCATGTCGTAGTACATAATTGAGTCTACCATTCTATATTACAACCGTTACCCATAACCATAAATACCAACAAGTATTTAATGTGAAAATTTAGATAAACAGAAAGCATTAATTTACACTTTGACTTTAGTTACTTTAAACAATATTTTTATATGTATGTTCTGAGAACATAGTTACTGGATATTGTCCACAGAGGGATAATTATTATTTAAGATAAATTCGCTTAAGTCAGCTCATACAGATCATGGGACCTGGGTCATCTTATAAAGTTTTCCATACACGTCTCCTATATAAATAGCTTCGTCTCTGTGAGACTTCTATAATTTATCTTAACTAATAAATATCCCACTCTGAACACAGTACAGTGATTGCTTTTGTTTTTCAATAAACGCAAAATAACATTTTATATGATTATAATTAAAACAATTCACTTTGTTTTAACCACTAATTTTATTAAACACACGTTTGGAGACCAAAGGTCCATTTTTCAGGAGGATACTAAGTACACTTAGATATTTATTTATTTATATATGCTGATAGAATTCAGAGAAGTTACGCACGACCGGAATCCCTCGTAATATGTCAAAGGCAACAAAACTATGGAAACCTCTGGAATGCCCTACAAAACTGTGGAATTATATAAAATATTCGTGAGACGTCTGAAACAGTCTGAAAGTAATGGTAAAATACTCGCAAACAATAAAAATGTATAGAATAATCTCGTAGGTTCGAAAAATCCACGTGTTTCATATAAAAAGCGAGGCCAGCGCTGCGGCGCATCATTGTTGTTTTGAAATTTAACCGACGCGACATAGCTAGTGATAAAACCGTTAGCAACACCAGCGATAGTTATCGGGCGAAATTTTCACGTGGAGAAATAAACAGAATAGGTATTCTTGCAAGCGATCGTAAAGTGTTTCACAGACGAGTGATTGATTGCGAAATAGTGTGAATTAATGAATAGTCATCATCATCATCTTCATCCTCTTGTCCTAGTAGGGTCGAGGGCCCAAAGACTCAACAAGGTGTTTCCATGTTCCCCTGTCTTGCGCTGCTTCTGCATGAGTCAACCAGTCTATTTGTGAATAGTGTTTAAAGTAAATGCGTACTCAGTGACTTTGTGCATTTGTTAACATAATTAAAATATCGTTTATTGATTTTCAGTGTTTTCATATACCACGTCGCGTGACAACGTGTATTCTTTATCTATACTAATATTATAAAGAGGAAATATTTGATTGTTTATTTGTATTGAGTAGGCGCCGAAACTACTGGACCGAATTAAAAAATTCTTTCAAATTTAGAATTCTACATTATCCTTGATGAACATAGGCAATAGAATATTTTCAAAAATTTTAGGGATCTGTATGAAAACTTCGATATTGTAACCCAACGTGTGAAAAAAATACCAAAAAAAACCTTATATCGCGTACGCTGCGGAAATTTTTGACAATAGAGCAAAGTGATGTACTACAGTTTATAGAGGACATATAATCATAAGACATATATCTACAAAAAAGTCTGCGATACCACTTATCTAAGTATTACAGTTATGTTACAATAACTTATGTTAACATTAAATGAAAACAGTTTTTTAGAGAATAGGGGAACCTTTGTTTTCCCTCACAAACTTATTTTTTACTTAATCCTTAACCCGTGCAACGCCGGGTACGACCAGCTAGTCAATATATATATATATATATATAAAGAAACCCGTGTTTCCCTATCCGCCAAGTTTTCTCCACAACCAGCCACAACCACCCACTGGTGGTTATGGTGGTGGATAGCCCTTGATGTCACATCAAAAATATGCGAGTTTGATGGGGGTGGCTGTGTTTGAGTGGGAGTCGGTGATGAAAATGTGCTTTCTAGCACATTTTTTTGTTATGGGAAAGCCGCAAATGTTTCAGATTGTTTCAAAACAGGTGCGCCGACTGTGTCGGTGAGTCTAGAAGGTTCCGGAAAAACCTGCTCGAGAAAGTTCTGGAAGGAGATGGTTCTATAAAATTCCCGAAAGTTCTATAAGATTCTAAACTGAGTGGCGGAATGTGTCGATGTGTCTAGAAGGTTCCTGCACATTCGATACATTTTTTGAAAGTTCTGGAAGGAGAATGTTCTAGAAGGTTTACACATTTTTATCAATTGTTGCGCGATATGATCGATAATCCTGAAATTACGCAGAGCATTGGTTTGTACGTTCCTGATAATTACCTTAGACATCGTCATAAAAATGTTTCACATTCCAATATACAGGACCAACCTGCCGATGCTTATGCCTGTTGGAAGAGCTACAGCTATGCTGAACAAAATCGCTTTGGATATTGATATATTCCATGTGTCTGAGGGGGTTTTCCGAAGCGGGATTCTCCTACACCTTTGACCAGATTATATATGTTATTTTTAATTGATTACATATTCTTATATATATATATAGATATATATATATATATATATATATATTATAGATATACCTTCATAATATGTATGCATTAAATTTAAGTTTGTAATGTACATATTATCGAATAAACAAATGAATTGAATTGAATTGAATTCTTTATTTTGAATAAAATTGAAATAATATAATGTATGATTTCTTGTCCTCTCTGCATTCCCCCACGAGTGTGGTCAAGTCGCAAAATGATGCGATGTCTGCGGAACACAGAGGGCAGATGTTTCACAAAATAATCATTGGGAAGTGGAGGAACATCCGGTCGGTGATTTATCCGGAGCGGCCGCCATACTTCACCTCGAACCACCCTCCCGGGGTGTGGCGATACCCCACCCCGACAATCTTACTGGAAACTAAATAAACTACCCAATCTATTGACAGGCTGGGGGAAAAAATAATATTTTATACGATTTTATTAATAAAATATAATTGGTCCGAGTCCCAGTAGTAACCAAATATTTTTTCATTGATTTGATTTTTCTGTATGTCCTTCTAATCATATATATATATATAATATATATATATATATATATCTATATATATATATATATATATATATATATATATATAATATATATATATATATATATATATATATTATATATATAGATATATATATATGTGTATAAGAAACCCGTGTTTCCCTACTCGCCAAGTTTTCTCCACAACCAGTCACAACCACCCACCGGTGGTAATGGTGGTGGATAGCCTTTGGTGTCACATCGAAAATATGCGAGTTTGGTGGGGGTGGCTGTGTGCGGGTGGGAGTGGGTGACGAAATTGAGCTTTCTAGCACATTGTTTTGTTATGGAAAGGCCGCAAATGCTTCAGATTATTTCAAAATAGGCGCGCCGACTGTATCGGTGAGTCTAGAAGGTTCCGGGAAAACCTGCTCTAGAAAGTTCTGGAAGGAGAAGATTCTAGAAAATTCCTGAAAGTTCTATAAGGTTCTAAACTGAGTGGCGGAATGTGTCGGTGTGTCTAGAAATTTCCTGTACATTCGATAATATTTCTTGTAAGTTCTGGAAGGAAAATGTTCTAGAAGGTTCGCGAAAGTTCTATGACGATCCAAACAGTCTACTAAAAATCTACGCGTGCGAAGCCGCGCGGGCACAGCTAGTAAAATATAAATGGGTTCGAGTCCCAGTGGTAACCAAATATTTTTTCGTTAATTTGATTTTTCTGTATGTCTTTCTAATTGATTGATAAATTTGGAAGAAAGTAACCTTGTCGGCATTGGTGAGTCACGCATTCCTGGTTTCACTTCAATACGAACAAATCTTTCGCCTTTTACTAAAGATTTCCGTGGAGGGGGACACTCAAATGAGTCTATAACCAATTCCTATCCTTTTTTTACAGTCCATAAATTTATTTAGTTCCCGTATTATGCTCCATTTCCATTCAGATACCCGCTAAATCCACCCCCAACTTCTTGATCCCTGCGTCGGGAAGAAACATGAGTAACAATCTAGGTGAATCAAAAATACGTTTCTTCTACCAGAAGTGTACAATCTTACTGGAAACTAAATAACTACCCAATCTATAGACAGGCTGGAGGAAAAAATATATTTTATATCATTTTAATAATAAAATATAAATGGGTTCGAGTCTCAGTAGCAACCAAATATTTTTTCAGCAATTTTTATTAATCAATTAGAAAAGACATACAGAAAAAATGAAATTAACGAAAAATATATTTTAACTGTCACCGGGACTCGAACCACGGATCTCCAATTCTATCCGGGAATGGCGCGTTATCCGATTTCGCCACGACAGTCTGGTAAGTGAACGAAAATTTTTCGACCTTGTATGTAGTCTCTTTTTAATTGATCAACTTTTTTATTCCATTTTTAAAGCAATCCACTTTTTTATAATGAAAAAGTCACGAATATCTTAGCGTATCTACCGCTAGAGGACGCTAGAAATTAATATTTCATTTTAATTTTTGGGAACATTAGATACAACATATATATATATTAAAGAAACCCCTTTTTTTGTGAAGTTGCAATTTCAGAACAAAGTTCTGTGAATTATTGTAATTTTTTAATTAATCTATAAATAATAATAAATAATAATAATAATAGAAATCGGATAACGCGCCATTCCCGGATAGAATTGGAGGTCCGTGGTTCGACTCCCGGTGACCGTTAAAATATTTTTTTCGTAAATTTGATTTTTTCTGCATGTCTTTTCTAATTGATTAATAAAAATTGTTTAATAATTCACAGAACTTTGTTCTGAAATTGCAACTTCACAAAAAATAATGTGTTTCCTTTAATAAACATTTTTTTGTTGATTTGATTTTTCTGTACATCTTTCTAAATGATTGATAAATTTGGAAGAAAGTAACAAGGTTACAAATTTTTACTGGATTATTGCCACTATCCATCAGAAGAGTTCTATAGGATTTGATTTTACTCTATAAAATGATTAAATCGCATTTTAACACCCCTGATATTTTGTGTTTGATTATGTTTCATGCGCCTGAAAAAGCTACACGAATACCTACACTATTCTATTGCAACAACACTAAAACCAATTCACAATTTAACTCTCTTGTACCCGGACTGCATAGGTTAGGTAACACCTATGCGCATATCTCTGATATTTTTAATTCCAGTTTAGCACAATATAAAGACTCGCTAATAAAAGCTCTACACCCTGCCATCCTGAATTCTTAATGCACTCACAAACAAATTATTATGCCTATTTATTTATATAAATTATGTCTAATCCGACCGAAATATGTCAATTTTATTTATTTAGTATAATGCCATTTTCATGATAAGTCCACGTATACTTTTACTCGTGTTTTCAATTTTCATATTATTCATGTGTTTTATTCTATTACATTTTTACTCTATTATGTTTTCAAATCATTCCATCATTTATGTGTTTTATTAAATTATATTTCTACCCTGCTTCTATTATTCACACGTTTTATCGTATTATATCTCTACTCTTTTATATCTTATTTTTTGTATATTTCTACACTGATGTATAATTATATTTCTATAATTTACATTCATATGCTGTTGTGTTAATATTATGTATTATGCATTGTAGGTAAAAGGCTATTTTGCTGCGTATACTAAATAAATAAATAAACAAATAAACGTTGTCGCCATTGGTGAGTCACGCATTCCTGGTTCCCTTCAATACGAATAAATTTTTCGCCTTCCACTAAAGATTTCCGTGGAGGGGGACACTCAAATAAGTTACCAACACACCAATTCGTATCCCTTTTCATCCATTATTATTACAGTCCATAAATTTATTTAGTCCCCGTATTACCCTCCGTTCCCATTCAGATACCCGCTAAATCCACCCCCAACTTCTTGATCCCTGCGTCGGGAACAAACATGAGTAACAATCTAGGTGAATCAAAAATACGTTTCTTCTACCAGAAGTGTACAACAGATGTCGCCTTCTGGCGAAATAAATTAATATTAATAAACAATATAAATTTTAGGGCGTCACAGCCACATGTCATTCTAACAATACTCGTAACTCATCATTATCTTCACCCCCTTGTCCTAGTAGGGTAGAGGGCCCAAAGACTCAACAACGTGTTTCCATATTTCCCTGTCCTGCGCTGCTTCTGCATGAGTCAACCATTCTAGACGCATTCTAGGGGGCCCAAAGACTCAACAACGTGTTTCCATATTTCCCTGTCTTGCGCTGCTTCTGCATGAGTCAATCATTCTGTTTTCATACAAATTTTTATATTACTTCTCCCAGTCTAATCTGGGGGGACCCATCGGCCGTCTTCCTTCCGGGATTGCCAGGAGGATTCTTCTTAGTATTCGTTCCTCTGGAATTCTCAGCAAATGTCCAAGCCACCTCATTTGTGATTTTTCTATGTGTAGGAGTAGGGGCTCCATGTCGAATGTGTGACTCATGTCGGCACTTCTCACTCTGACTCTGTGACTCCCGCTACCCCCCTCATCTCGGCAGCCTGGATCCTTGCTCTCGCTCTCTCCGTCAGGATCCAGATTTGATGGCCATATATTAGGGTGGGCCTGTAGGCGGATTTGAAAACAGTTTTGCCTTGACACTAAGCTCGAATTTTCTGCCTTGCATGTGCGAAATAAAAATGTATTTTGAGTATTGGGTGCTCTATTTCTCGGAATATGGAAGAGCACTTTTTGTCTGGTTCATTTACAGGGAACATGAAAGGATATTAAGTTCAGTAAGATATCCTTGCAGTAGTTTAAATAATAGTATTAGATTAGCGACGATAGGAATCAGGCGCCAAGACAAATAGGAATGAGCTGGGCTGTTTTTGCCAAACTCAAAAATATTTTCCAGAATAAAGAGATCCCAATTAGCCTAAAAAGAAAAGCCTTTGAATCGTGCATACTGCCAGTGATAACGTATGGAGTGGAGAAAATGGCTCTTACAAAGAAAAATGTAAAAAAACTCAAATGCACGCAACGATCCATGCTTGAAGTAAGCCTACGACATAAAATTAGGCGCAGAACTAGAGTAGTGAATATCATGGATCATGTAGCGAAGCTAAAATGCCAATGGGCAGGGCATGTTGCATGGCAGGATGCCAAAAGATGGACTCCCAGAGTTCTGAAGTTGAGACCTTGGGAGAATAAAAGAGAAAGAGGCGTCGGAAGACCTCAAGAGAGATGCGCCGACGATATAACCGCTGAGGGAGAAAGAAATGGTTCCAATTAGCAAACAACAAGAAAGGATGGAAGGGTATGAAAGAGGCCTATATCCAGCAATGGAGAGATGAAGGCTGAAGAAAAAGAAGAAGAAGATTAGGTCAGCGAATCTCGACGATTCGTTGGATACTTATTCAACGTCATCAGGAGTACGACAAGGGTTGAATCAGTGTCGTTAGAACAGGACGCCAAATACTTGATAGTTTGTAACTGTCATCTCTATTGAAATTGGGATGTTTGTACATTTCAATGGACTCCCTCACTAATCTGGGTATAAGGTACGGTTCTGTTGATAAGATTTTTGCCTTGTCAAATCTGATGATCATGGCAATGATGATGATGAAGGCAAATACTGATTACTGAGACACTGATTCAACCCTTGAGAGAAGTCGCAGTAAAATCCGCCGACGTAACTAGTACATATTGCACACTGGCGACCTCTATTGTAGAAGAAGAGAACACTCCACAACAAAGTGCATACAATTCACGCTCTAGAAATCAGCACCATTAATCAGTCCGACCTCCACCTCCGCGGGTGAAGGTCGTCCTCCTGATGACGTTGGATAAGTATCCAACGAAACGTCGAGATTCGCTTCTCGGTAATATATACGGTGCGTATAAAATATCCGAAATTACAGTTAAATATGTCTAACGACCGTAATAACAACCTTAACTCTTTAATAAGTATGGAAGGGTATGGAAGAGGCCATATCCAGCAGTGGAGAGATGAAGAAGATTAGATCAGCGTGCTCTCCGATGCTCCAGAGCTGTCCTGTTGCGGAAGTTTTTCCGCGACGTCGCGCGCAACATAGCGCGGCATTCCACGTGCCGCGGCAGCGTTGCCATGCGCACGGTACCCGAGCGAGCTCACGGGGACATCGGGCCGCGCGTCAGTGGTATGTTTACAAGTGAATGCGCATTGCTTCAGGGTAACATTTGGCAGATATCTTGGGGTTTCTCTATTTTCGAGTGTTGGGCCGATGTGTGTGGCGCTGGTGTGTCCGCGTGACGTACGAGCGGCGGGCCGGAAAGGCCGGGAAAACGGATACCGGAACGCTAACAACTAGCGGACGTCCGGTCCGCCGTAACTCCAGCGCGGTGCGCGATGATATTTCGCGAGCGGAACCGGCCGGCTTGATTTACGACCCTCAATAGCGTCCCGAGCGGTGACGTCATCTAATATTTGGGGAAAATTAATCGGGCGGGAAGGCAATTATCAAAATATTACGTCATTTTTTTAAAAATAAATAAATTTTCGGCCAAAAACTTTTGCCTCACTCTCCGCGCACGCGATATTGATGTGTCTTCTGTGGGTGGTTTTCTGGGATATTCTGACGTATATTTCTGACCTCTTAGGCCAGAAAGGTCACGTACAGACGGCAGGATATCCCAGAAAACAACACACAGAAGATGCTGAACGACCGTGAATACCTGAGAGCATTTTGATGTAGATTACAGATTTGCGTTAGTCTGAATATTATTCTCAGTTTCTTTTATCATTTATTATCTTTCATTATTATTAAATTCATTACTAAATATAAATCAATCGTAAAAAGTGTATTGTGTAACTATATTATGTACAAATGTTCACAAAATATTCATACTTTGTACTTTAATGTCACTCTAGGACCATTTTTAGGGTCTGTTTGATAAAAAATAAAATAAAATAAAAATAAATACAAAATTCTGTTGTTGATAGAGGGAAAGCGCTCACGCTTTTTTTGGCGAGTGAGGCAAACATTTTTGTCCGAAATTTTTTTTCTTTTTAGTACGTTTAAATATAACTAAGAGCGGTTAAAATTTTTTTTTTTCATTTAAAATAATTTTCTATTTTTTAGTATTAATACTACCCAGCGTGAAAAATCACTTCGGTCAGAAACTAGCGCTGTATTTTGGTGAGATCTTTAACTAATTTCCCATATAAAACTTTAATTCATTAATTATGATGGATTCATTATTTAATTAGTGAGTCTGAATATTTATTTATTTGTTTATTACCATAGAAAATACGTCTGTGCGCAGAATTGGAGCTCGATTGGACATTGGGAAGCGTGAAATATTGATTTTATGATTCCATCCGGACAAACAAGTGAAGCTAATATAAGCGTGGTAAAATGTGTAGTGATCTAAGAAGCACTAAAAAGAATATTATAACACCATTGAATGATCTGGCGCAACATTTGATTAAAATTCCCCCAAGTACCATTGATCATGATAACGACATCGATACAATCAAATGAATCCCAATTATAATAATTTCGTTGTCTGTCTATCCGTCCGTCCGTCTGTCTGTCCCCGTAACTTCGTGTGACGTCGAATTCACGGCTAAAAAAACCAAACGGGTGGAGAGGTTTGAACCCCGGACCACCGAACCCGGCAATGATAACGATGTCGCTACTGCCGAGCCAGCATTATCGGTCAAAAACACAATACAAATACTAAAATACATTTTCTTTATATACACTGCCTAGTCTAGCGTTTTGTGAAAAACAAGTTAGAAATATTTAAAAAAAACGAGCGAGCCTTACAGTGGTCGAATATGATATGTAATATTTGACATCTAACAATTAAAAATATCAATTGAGCAGCACTTATCAATACTGTCTATACTTTTATTTTTAATTGTAAACCTCAGAATTAAAAATATCAATTGAGCATTTGTTTCAATGAAAGCTAATACCTATTTATTAAAAGCAAGTAAAGAAAATATACGGGAATTTATTTATTATTGAATTTTGCCGCACTAGGTAAGTATGCATTTTGCTTAAAAATGTGTTTGGTCTATTATACGTTTTTATTTATTTTCATAGATGGCGGTAGAGTGCCGTCATACATATTGTTTGAAAAATTTGAATAAATATTTAAAAATTATCAGATGAAATTCATAAAATTTGAGAATGTATATCATTAAATACAGTAATTGTTTACATTGATGTAAAAAATTAAGTATTTATTGAATAGTTTTCGCTTGACACCAACTTAGCAACATATATACAAAATCAGAAGCATTGGCAGGTAGTGTGCGTCTTCGATGTGATGGCACTCGCTGGGCGTTGATTTGTTTATAAACGACGATTTTTTTCCATCGCGCGTGCTCCGCGCGCGTTCATTGGTTAGATGAAATTGCGCGCGTTTTATTTCTTGTTACGCATTTCCGTCCGTTGGAGCAATTTCCTGATTTTCTGTTACTCTGGTTCAGGTTCTCTACAGGGAAAAATTGAACTCGATATTCTCTAGATATGAAAGATGCCACTTACCAGTTTGCAGGAACTTTGGCGTCCTTCTCCGTCCGTGCAGCTATCAAATCCGCTGAAAGCACCACTTTAACACACCAAATGTTTAATTATATTTCATAATTTTTATCCGCCGTGACCAATTCAACCGTTGGTTTGAGATGTCTCAAACAATCTGTCTCGTAGCAACTGTGACACACAGAGAAATCCGCGCTCATAGGTATTTCTTTTTATAAAGTTCCTGACCAGAGACTAACCGATATTTTTCCCGTCTAACTAACCGTCCTTTTTCACGAAATAATTGCCACAGATTGCAAAAAAGCGAGAGGAAAGATGTTACACACCAAAAAAATGCAAATTTTGTTATTGCATAACTCAATAACTATTGATATTAGGTCATGGCTGCTTGAACATCTTCGACTCGTAATCAAGGCAGGGATATAGCCCTGCGAGGTTATTAATATTTTCCAAACAACCATGCATAAGTTATCTAAGCTTTATAAGGTCGTAAGGTCGTAAGGTCGTGTGCGGCATTAGGTAGCCTGCTAGAGGAGTGGGTACAGATAGCTCCGTAACAGGAACACACGACCCTGGTAAGCCTAGAAATCCGTCTAATTTGGGTACTTGATTGGCTCGCCGCCAGATGCAGCGCCCCGCTATCTGGCGCCCGGGGCCGCGCGCCGGCTGCCAACGGCGGAATATGTGGCCGCATTACTTTTACTCTTAACAACAGAATGTTAGTAAACTTACGTACGGTTTCGAGACGTACCCGTCTCTTCGTCAGGACCAACACTACACTACTATATTCACAACCATAGTATTGTTAAAGTATCACCACTATTGATCACATGCGTGTTAATCTTGTCAGAGACAGCATGCACTGATTATAGGCTACTGAACAATTCAGGAATCTGACGAGAGAGAGTGAGAGGGGGCGGGGTCTAAAGTGGGTGTTACCACATCTCTTGTGAACGTTAAATCAAACAAAGGGCTGTATGGAAAATTAATTTGGTTATTAATGAGAGGTACTCTATTATTCACCGCCTCGCTAATGTAAAAAATTTATAAAATTATTCAAATTTAAACCTTTATTATTAGTATTTAATATTTTCACCCCTATTTTTGGGTCAAATTTATGATTATTTTCTATGAGGTGGTTGGCAAATTCGAAAAAATGGTTGTTATTAAGACACCTCATATGTTCTTTGATTCTAGTATTAAAATTACGAGATGTCCTTCCAATATAATGTGCTGGACATGAGCTACATGTTAACTGGTGGATTCCTGAGTTGTCCATGTTTTACTCTTGTTCGGCTCCAGCCGAGATCTCCAGCTTCCACGGCCATTGCAAGATACTCGATTATTTATGGTCCACAGTAGCAAATCATTGTCACGATACAGCCAGGATTTTCGAAAATACCCGCGTACTGAGAACTCAACTCCTTGGTGCGAAGTAGACTCGAGAGTAGCTCGATATTGATATCGACTCGTTATCAAGGCAGAAATCCAACTGTAAATTTTTTCTAATCCCCATTAAAGGAGTCCACCTTCAAAATGTACGCACCAAGTGCGGTATTTAAATTTTCATGACTTCAACTCGATCTTGCCGAAATTTGACCTCAAACGTTTGCTGCGTTAGTATTTAAGTTATCCTCTTGTCTTGTTTCTTTTTACTTCCTCTCTTTTAACTCGTAGCGTCTGTTTGTCTACTTGTCTTGTCTGCTTATCTGACGAAAAAACGTTGGATCGATTTTTAACCCTTTTCCCGTGATCCAATCGAGTTGAAACTTTGCAAGCAGGCTCGTGGCGACGATCAAGAAGATCTATCAAATTTTCGTTTAAAAATTTTAATAATTACAGTATAATTTCAGATTTTTAGAAATTTTAATGATTTTTTAAAATTGGAATCATTGTCAAAGATTGATTGCTAGCAACGGCGGCCCGATAACGTCGCGGAATATTTTCTAGATTTGAATTACTCCGTCGGTATACATAATAGGTACTTCACTACGAATTTATAAAATCTAAATTGACTGACAAATGTTTTTAGAATTTAATCTTCAATGCAAGAAGTGTCTTATCAAAGCTCAAAACATCTGACATTTTATAAATATATTAAATTCCTGTAAGTTTAGTGTTATGTTAAATGTTTTAATTCGTCTTTAATTGTTTTTATATTTTACAAAGAAAGGGAGTATAATAAAAACTTGGTTATGGGTTACTTTTTTCCACCCTCTTTCAATACTACCCTGTTTGCATTTCTAGTTTGCGCGGTTTTATATTTCAGGGTGGCGAGAACTCAAAGTACACTTCTACTGATTTACTTGCTTTTCTTATTTTTTCACGACACGATGGTTAATAAAGGAATTGTCATGGTAGGGAAGTGAATTAAACAACTGATTAAGTGAACTATTTTCTTCTTCGTCTTCTTCACGGGCCCTGTCGGGTCCCCCGTCTCATCTGGGAGAAAGTTTCCCTGTCCAGGGCAGTGCGGAACAGCTTTTCCACGCTTCTTATCCCGGTCCACTATCGGGTGGTTCGAAGCCAGGAATGCCGCCTCCTTCGACCCCTCTGCGACCTTCAATCTTCCCCTTCATGACGAGCTGAAGAACGGCGTACTTTTCGCCTCTCATTGTATGACCAAAGTATGAAATTTTACGGAGCTTTACTGTGTTGAGTAATTGTCTGTTTGTGTTTGCTCTACGTAAAACTTCTATATTACAAGTCATGTCAGTTTAATATATCCTTAACATTTTACGATGTGTCCACATGTTTTATGTTTTAATTCGTCTGTAATTGTTAAGATTTTCATTCGCCAAAAGGAATGTATGGAATGGACTCACCAAAACAACAATCTTGCGATATTCAGAATACTCCTGGGCCCCGGGTCCGGCAATCGCGCAGCGCCCGTGCTCGCCCGTAGTGGAAAACAGGGTCGGGTCGTCTGGGCACTTTGCCACGGCGATACTGAAGGCAATTATCCTAACATCTAGCCCACAAATCAAACTTTATCTAACGTTGCAGTTGGGAGAAGATTTATATATTTTTAAATCCGCCGTAATTCAGTCTGTATCTTGATCTGATACTTTGAGCGAAATTCGTACGGTGTTATTTATTTATTTATTTAACGCCCTAATGGACTTTTACAAATAAAAAGAATATAAATTTAAAAAAATAACATAAGACAGATAGATATACAGTTAAAAGGTACAAGTACATATAATATAATTGTGTATATTTAGATTGCTGTTAAAGATTCAAGTGCATATAATAGATTTGTGTAAATTGCAGTTAAAAAGATTCAAGTACATCATATGGATTTGTATAAAATAAAAAGAGAGTTAAAGTAATGAGAAAAAAATGATTGTAAGTAGTATGAAAAAGAAATGGATTGCAGTTAAAAATATTCAAGTACATCCTATGGATTCGTGTAAATAGAAAAGAGAAGTTTAAGTAGTAAGAAGAAAATGATTGTAAGTATTAAGAATAAGAAGAAATAGTACTGTACTTAAGTAGTAAGAATTGTACTGCCAAATGTCGAGGAATGTTTATTTGACGTAGAATATTTGATGTGTAACATCTTTTCTCTCGCCTTCCTGCGATCTGTGGCAGTGATTTCGTAAAAATGGACGGAAATGCGTAGTAGGAAATAAGACGCGCGCAATTTTATTTAACCAATGAGCGCGCGCGATGGGAAAAAATCATCGTTTATAAACAAATCAATGTCCCGCAAGTACCATCACAGCGAAGACGCACACATCCAACAGTCAACGCTTCTGATTTTGTATATATGCTACGCGATCGGTGTCAAGCGTGTGGATGCTGTAACTTTGATATATTTTGACTTATATCTTCGAAACTATCCAATAAATACTTATTATTTTATACATTAATGTAAACAATAACTATCCTTAATGATAATAATAGTGAAATAATATTCTCAAAATTTGATGTAATAGTATTCTCAAAAATGTAATTTATGTAGTTATTTAATATTTATTCAATCTTTTCATACAATATGTATGGCGGCATACTGCCGTCATGTATGAAAAAAAAACATATAATTAACCAAACACATTTCAAAACAAAATGCGTATGTAGATATACAAGTGCAGCAAAATTTAATAATAAATAAATGCACATAACTTTTCTTTACTTGTATTACTAATTAATAAACATATATTATAATTAATAGAAATAAACTTTGTTTACACCACTTTTTTATTGAAAAAACTCTACATGTTTCAGAGCCCATGGCCCCTTCGTCAGGATACATAAGTATACTAACAAAATTAAATTTAAAAATCAAAATATTAAAAAGTTATGTATGGAAAAATAATAATAATAAAGTACCTACTTAACATAAAAATAAATTTAAAAGATAACTATTTGTAAAAAGGACCTGGTTATTTATAATATTCAATTAACTATTAACACTTTTTCTTATTTCCAAAATTTCTAATTTATCAAATTGTGATTCTGTATAATTTGTATGTAAAATTTGTAAACCCTTATTTATATCAAAAGAATGATCCATTGCCAACAGATGGTTAGGAAACTCAGAATAATAACCATTTTTTGGCAATATGTATTTTTTTTAATTATAAAGAAGTGAACTGACGGGACAATGAGGTCAAAATTTTGGATGGCAGCCGTGCGGCCCAACTCTGCTTTGCAACGCTGGGCTGCACGGTTGCCTTTAGCATTAAAAAATGCCAACCTGGCGGCGAATGAGTAAGACCAATATAGGAGATTTTGCTTACAAAATGGTCCTGGGTAAGCAGCGGTGGGTCTGCCCTCATTGAGCAAGAGGTCAATCACCTCTTCTCTTAAAAAAGTGAATATTACGAAACCAGTGGCTGAGCCTCGGAAGAGTTGGAGACGAAGATCGATGGAGACCAAGGATCGATATAAGCTGCAGTCATTGAAGAAGAGGAATAATATATACTACCTGTAACCCGTCAAAAATGACAGTAATTATACGTGTCGGTTCCTGAGGAATAAGTACAAAAATAAAATTTCGAAAAAGAAAATCGAAATTTTTTACAAAAAAATAAAATTTTGAAAAAAAAATTTACTGTTAAGAAGTTACGGACTTTTCACGAAGTTACGGGAACAGACAGATGGACGGACGGATGGACAGACAGACAACGAAATTATTATAATTGGGATTGCTCGCAAAAAAATCTGCAATAGGCTGTATTCAATCATGTGAATATGTATGTTTTTTTTTTAAGCAATGTTCCGCCGTGTTCAATCAAGTGCATACTTACAGTGACTACGTTTGGTAGAAAGAAAAGTCCGAAAAGAGATTTTTGCGAAAATAATGTTTGCCGGTATAGACGAATATATATCTGACGAAAAAGAAAATTAATTTTCTGGCAAATGGTGGCAATTTTACAATTGATAACTGTTTTTGAAAGTGTGTTTGTTAGAAAGCATATATCAAAATCACAACATTTTTAAAATCCCTGTTCTGGCTACATAATCAGTAACATATATCTATCTATAGTTTGTGTTTCCAAATTCCTCAATAGTAGAATCGATGATACACAGATATATTTATCTATTAATATATTTATTTCAGCGTTATAAGTCCATAAAGCATTTATTAAAATTAAAAAATATCGTGTAAAAGTGAACAACATAGAATAATAGAAAAAGTGCATAAAAAGTTATGTAAAAATGAAGTTTTTAGTACCTATCAACAAACAAAAGTAATAAGTGGATCCTATTCTAAATCATTTCATTGAGAAACTAAATGTATGAAAAATAAAAACGTAAGCACGAAAAAGCCTTTTGAATAATTATAAATTAATCAAAATATATATATAAAAAGAAACCCGTGTTTCCCTATCCGCCAAGTTTTCTCCACAACCAGCCACAACCACCGACCGGTGGTTATGGTGGTGGATAGCCCTTGGTGTCACATCGAAAATGTAACGAAAATGTGCTTTCTAGCACACTGTTTTGTCATGGGAAGGCCGCGAATGCTTCATATTGTTTCAAAATAGGCGTGCCGACTGTGTCGGTGAGTCTAGAAGGTTCAGGAAAAACCTGCTCTAGAAATTTCTGGAAGGAGAAGATTCTACAAAATTCCCGAAAGTTCTGTAAGGTTTCAAACTGAGTGGCGGAATGTGTCGATGTGTCTAGAAGGTTCCTGTACATTCGATAAATTTCTTGAAAGTTCTGAAAGGGGAATGTTCTAGAAGGTTCGCGTAAATTCTATGACGATCCAAACAGTGTACTAAAAATCTACGCGTGCGAAGCCGCGCGGGCACAGCTAGTATTATATATATAGAGCTGGCACTAGACCGAGATGAGTGGAGGAAGATTATTGAGGAGGCCAAGACCCACCAAGGGTTGTAGTGCCAAGAGTGATGATAGATTGATATGACAGTTACTTTGTGGTGCAATATGATTATTTTAATTTACACTAAATTAGACTTTGTAATGTACACACGTTGAGTTACATTATTTATCCATACTATAATACTTCGAGGGGAGCAGTCTCTCTCAGCATTAGTTGTATTTAATAACTAGCCTAAATGCATAAATTTTGTCAATATATTTTCACAAAACATTTTTGAAAAAATCGCGTAATTTACGATTTCACGTTTTTCTCGCGTCTATGGTTTTCATAATCAAATGTCATGGGGTTGTGGAACGTGCGTTGAAAATTGTGAAATTTTAAAACGACCCAATCAATATTTTTTGATATTTGAAATCAAGGTACTCGACTCTACGAGAAATATGTGTTGCACCTGAGCATTATAACCATTTTCTCAAGTTTTATCCTTTTGTTGGTCCTTACGTTTGCGTGTGTTTGGGCTATCCTTAGAGTAAATAAGCTGAGATCTGCTTTGAGATCACAGCTTCTGGACTTGGTTGGACCATCCAGCTCGTATCTGTGATGATGTGAGACTATCCGTGGTGTGTTTTGAGCTTGAGGTTGAGGGTCCGACGTGGAGCTGTTTGCTGTCAATAACAAGTAAGTCAAGGGAATAATCCAAGAATATGGTCCCTTTGTTCAATCAAAAGAAGTATTTCACTATTTAATTTAATGTCCTGTTAATTTAATCTAAGTAAAATAATCGTAATCTAAATTAAACAAACCAAACCTAATAACCTAACCAAGCCAAACCTAATAACCTAACCTAACCTCATATATTGCCTATGAAATGTCAAAATATGCAGTGCATTTTTCGAAACTTTAAAGTGTAATATCTTATTTAATACTAACTTTTTAAACGTAAATTATCTTACATTTTGTTATTAGCACATTCAATAATATAGTGAAATAATCACTTTCGTTGTATATGCAATGGGACCATTATCTTGGATTTAGCCGAAGTCAAGTGCTTCTAATATTTTTCTCCCTTTGACTCGTGTTCTTTGCCGATTCCAATAATTTAAATTGCCTTCTTTCATCCCTTAACATGTATGATTCAAATTGGTTTTGTTTTAAAAAATAATGTATATCGCACTAACTAAAAACATAAGCGATCATATTGGCGTGGTTATCGATCAACACCTAATGTGGAATAGACACATCATACAAGTTGTAAAAAGAATAAGAAAACGTATCTACATTTTTGTTAGATTATGGAATATAGATAAGTGTAAATATTATTAAAAATGTGTACTACGCCCTTTTTCACTCTCTGCTCATATACGTCGTTATTGTATGGAGAAGTTCTTATAAAAAATCTAAACTCAGTTAAAATATCACACAGGATCATTATTAAAGTAATACTGAAAAAAAATCCACATTTTCAACAAAATCTTTTCACTTCTTCTTCAAACACACCATAATTATTTTGTGTTTAATTTATTATAATTTATAGAAATAAACTTTGTTTACACTACTTTTATATTGAAAAAAAATCAACATGTTACAGAGCCCCTGGTATACATTTGTATAAATTTATATATTATACTATACATTTGTATCCTGACGCAGGGGCCATGGGCTCTGAAACATGTCGATTTTTTTCAATAAAAAAGTGGTGTAAATAAAGTTTATTTCTATAAATTATAAAATGTTTTCAAATTATTTCCAGTATCCAGTATCCAGTGGATGATATTTTCAGTGAGTTTTTAAAAGTGTACGTTGATGTTAATCAGCGTTCTTGCAATTTAAGTGCAGAAACTAGGTATACTAATTACATAAATTTTTGGGTTTCGTGTCTACCTTATGCGTCGGAATCTCAGACGCTACGAGTTAAAAGAAAGGGAGTAAAAATAAAGTGACAAACCAACGTTGAAGCTAGGCGTCAACGCAAGAGTAGGCTAATAACTCGCCAACAAGCCGGAGATAAACTACTGTTCTGGGTATACTTGTACTTAATGTTTTACTTACACCTTTTTGTACCTTTATTACTTGTTATCTGCCAAAATCCTCCTAACCCGGGTATCATAATATCCAAACCTTTTTATCTACTACAGTGTACATGAAGAGATAATTTTCCATGTTTGATACTATAACATAAGTTTGGCGGTCGCTGGTTCTTGCTCTATTAGGAAAACGAAATTCTTCCACGTTAATTAAATACCATTTTTAATAAACAACGTAGTAGAAGAAAAAATATTTTGAAGTTTTATTTTTAAAAACGATCGACGTAAAATTTATTTATTTTATTTATTTATTAATCAACGCTCTAGTAGGATTTTACAGTGCAAGAAAGTTACAAGGATTTTTATATACCTAACTTTAAACACGCTTTAAAGTAAATAATTTTAAAGTAATAATAGAAATGAAACATATTTAAGGTAAATGAACAATATAAAATAAAGGAACAATCGAAATGAATGATATATATATAAACAATGATTAGTATACAAACAGTAATAATTGGAAACATTTAATAAATTAATAATAAAGTAAGCTAAAGATAATTAAACCAATATACCAGATAAATAAGATAAAAAGATAAAATAAACCAAAAAAAATAAATTATAGAATTAAACTTTGTTTACACCACTTATTTATTATTGAAAGAATTCAACATGTTTCGAAGCCAATGGCTTCTTTGTCAGAATACCTGATTATCGTCTGATTATTAGGATTATCCTGACGAATAAGCCATTGGCTTCGAAACATGTTGGATTTTTTCAATAATAAAAAAAGTGGTGTAAACATAGTTTAATTCTATAAATTATAATTATAATGTCACCACAAAATAATTTTGCTGTGTTTGAAGAAGAAGAAAAAAATTGAACATAAAAGATAAAATTAAAACACATTTAAAAGGGAAGCGAACAATACTTAGAACATTTTAAAATAAATAAATATTTAGTCCAATAAACTGTGATTAATTCTATTGGTATATTCTAAATCTAAGTAATTCTTTAATTCACAACGAAAAATGTCTACGAATTTCGAGAACTTGTTTACAAGGCGATGCATGCGTGTTAATGATGAATTTAATGCATAGTTATTCCTGTGGTTTAATGAATTATACATTTAAAGCAATATATGTGTTTATATATATAAAAGAAACCCGTGTTTCCCTATCCGCCAAGTTTTCTCCACAACCAGCCACAACCATCCACTGGTGGTTATGGTGGTGGGCAGCCCTTGGTGTCACATCGAAAATATGCGAGTTTGGTGGGGGAGGCTGCGCGTGGGTGGGAGTGGGTGACGAAAATGTGCTTTCTAGCACGATGTTTTGTTATGGGAAGGCCGCAAATGCTTCAGATTTGTTTCAAAATGTTTCAAAGGTTCTAGAAAATTCCCGAAAGTTCTATAAGGTTCTAAACTAAGTGGCGGAATGGGTCGGTGTGTCTAGAGGGTTCCTGTACATTCGATAAATTTGAAGGAGGATGTTGTAGAAGGTTCTCGAAAGTGCTATGACGATCCAAACAGTGTACTAAAAAGAAGCCGCGTGGGCACAGCTATATACTATATTTTATTTTTACTATACCTATATTTTATCAGCATTGCAATGTTCCAGTATATGGTAATAGACCTCTTTGTTCTCTTCGTTCTTCTGCCAGGATATTTTTCGTCTTTCAGAAAGTCTTCCACTAGCAATTTTGTCTTGAACGATGGAGTCTAATATATTTCTGGAGGTCTCATCGTATGGCCAACTATTGTAATTTTCTCGTTTTTATTATTTTAAGAATTGAAAAAAAATATCTCACTCGTAAAAGAATGTAGACTTAATCTGATAGTCATTAAATTAGGTAAAACAAAATCTCTCATCGACAGTTGAAGTATAAAATGCGAAATTCGATAAATAATGGTTATATTGAATTCAGATTTCTTATATCTCTGGATAACTTAAAAAAAATAGGTTGACAAAAATAATAAACAACACATATTTTTGATTCTGACAAAAAAAAAAATGTTTGTAATTTCATCCTAAATGAAGCGATATAAGGAAAAGTGTAATGAAATCAGATGTTCATTTGTCATGTTTTTTTCAAATATAAGGCTCTTTTATGCGATATATATTAAATTTTTAAAGTTTCTTGCCTATCTTATTGGTTCCACTTTTTTGGGTTTTTTCATAAAATTTTTAGGTTTTCTCTACGAGTATGGGTAAATAAATTATTTTGTAATTTTCGATGTGTAACATATTTAAGCTCCGTTAATGGGGAGCCGCAGACTTTTTTACAGACTCGTCCAAGACTACTTGCTTGGACGAGTCTGCACAAACTTCTAACGCTCAGTAACTCTTAGTCGTTACTGAGAGACGAACGAAGCGTTACTGAGAAAATATGTTACACATTACTTGCGACTGCTGCTCAATTTTTCTGTTTTTATGTATTTTGTTCCCAGTATT
Organism: Agrypnia vestita; assembly: GCA_016648135.1. Lineage (NCBI taxonomy): Eukaryota > Metazoa > Arthropoda > Insecta > Trichoptera > Phryganeidae > Agrypnia > Agrypnia vestita. Next base: position 18,383 of record JADDOH010014638.1, on the reverse strand, counting down.
CTGCTATTGTCTCATTAAACATAAAATAAAAGAAAGAAAGAAAAGAAAAGAAAGAAAAAAAGAAATTAACGTATTAGAAGAGAGGATGCTAGATGCTCATGTGAAACGTATGAGTGATATATGAACGTACGAGTGAGTAAAGAAACTTGTAGGGTATTAGAGATGTGATTTATTCGTTCACAACTTTGACTCGTTCAAAAGTTAGGCTGAAGGTGGAGAAGATAGTACCCGACGAAGCGATTTACTAAAGAAAGTAGACTTAGCGTTTAATTAAACTTAATTTTCTTTCGCTTCATAACTTGACGAAAGTTTTCCTGGGCCGTGACGTCATGTTCGTGACGCCTTCAGCTCCTCAGGAAGTCGGCAGACACGAGGAGCGCCAGCTGCTCATGACCTGAGCGGCTACTCCAGTCTTCATTAGGGGTAAACAGGATGAACACTCAGACACTCCAAACTTTTAAATTGCGCCAATTACGTCTTCGGAAATGAGTAATTTTTGAAGATTTATGCCTTGTTGACTCAATATGATAAAATGGTTAATAATAACGACTTAGAACCCTTAAAAAATATACAAATGATCTAATATATCTCTTAAAAGACTGTGCTAAAAAAAACTTTGGGGACGGTGGAGTAACACAGCGTTACCTGATTAAAAATCGGCATAGTTTTTAATATGTGATAAAATATACATATATACAACACAGATAAGACTTTTTAAGGGTTCCTTTTTATAATTATGTAAGGTAAATATAAATATTTGCATTATTTTAGTAAATTATTATAAAATCATGGCAAATCGAATTTGCGTGCGCTTCCGCCGACGTTTCAATAGCAACTGAATACAACGACGCGGTCGCCTGCTCGCTTCAGTCGCATGCACTCCGTCTTTGTCTAGCACGTGTTACCCGACTCTATCGTACTCTTTCTATATTGTTTTTGGTTTCGCCGAAACCCAAGTAACCGCCATCTCTGTCCTACATGAAATGTATGGTATTGTCGTGCTCTTTCTTGCTCGGTTTAACTGCGATGCACAATATACTGCTCTCTCTTACACACTGGCCGAAAATACGAGAGTAATGAATAAATATTTTTTAATTAAAAAATCCGTGCATTCCTAACAGTTTAATTTAGTAATTTTGGTGTAAAAATGTCTATTCGATGATTACAAAAAATGTGACGTTTTAGTTTTCGTAAATAAGGTAGATATTTCATATTTTGTATGACAGGTAGACCTACGTTACATCACCGACACACAGGAGATATTATCACTGAACACGAATTTAACTAAAGATCTATTCCGTTCTTCCTTCCTGGGTTTCAATCCGTGGGATTGGTTTGCAGCAAAGCACATCTTCTTCATTCAGCTCAGTCTCCGGCGATCCTCTTCAGCCCTGTGTAGGAGGCACAATTCATATCTTGGCGCACTTGCTCAAGATATTCACGACGAGGGCGCCCTCTGGCAATCTTTCCCTCTACCATTCCCTCCAGTATATTTTTGAGCATGGCATAAAATATGCCCCATCCATTTTGCACGCCTTTTCGAGATGGTATTCGTCATGTGCCTGGTTTCATCGATCCTGCTGAGGACCTCTTCATTTGTAATGTGGTCTCTCCAGGAAATTCTAGGACACGTCTGTAGGTCCACATCTCGAAGGCTTCTAATCGCTTATTTTCTCTGTCGCCAATGCACCATGTCTCACACCCAGACAGCAAAATACTCCAAACAAAAGTTTTTATTAATTGCTTGCGGAGGTTTAGTTTTAGCTATTACGTACTTCGCACTAAATATCGCGCAACTCACTCGAGAATCTTCCACTTGTGTCTAGAAATTCTGATATTTCCTTAGGTGCGTTGAGAGTGAAATTTTAAGATGCGACGAAATGTTTTCGTCGTGCAACGGAATATTTTCACATCATAAAGTCACGAATTACCACTCAAAACCTTATTTGGCGGTTTTGTGAGCGGTATTTAACCAATAGCAATTCTTATAAGTAACAAAATAAAGTAGTTTGAAAATTGTGTTATGAAAATTGCTAATTCTCAGGGCAGTTTTAATAGAATTTATTTTCTATTTTCTGATGTATTTTTCATAATATAATCGCGATCATGTTCTCACTGCGTTCATATGCAGATTGAAGTATGTGCTAACTATTTAATTTAATTTTTGTTATATTAATGATAAGAATGTCGAGATGACTTTTCTAAGGGGGGTAGCGGGAGTCACATTAATTTTTTTACAAGGTGATAAAAATACACTACGGGAGGTAGATTACATATGAAATAAGGTATGCGAATTAAACGTATATAAAACTTCCAAAGATTTGAGAGAAGTGATAGTCATTCGTAGTGGTAGGAATCGCTGAATGTTACATTGTGTAAAGTGATCACTGAGATGCGTAAGCCAGCCGTACGACAGGTCGTTAGCCCAATAAACACCCAATAGACTTCCATACACACTTTCCCATATTTCGCCAATTTAGCAGCTGTAAAACTCTGATAATAATAGTAATAGGCGAAAAATTTAGTTTCGGGCACTAAAAAGGGAATAAAAGTCGATACAATCTTTGGTCGATAGAGTAAGGAATGAACAAATTAGACGTGAATACAATGCTGGCTGTAGTGTGGTAGATAGAATAAAGAAAGGAGTGCTGAGATGGTTTGGTCATGTGGAACGTATTAACGAGGAAAGGATGGTTAAGAAAATACATGAGGCGAGTGTTGAAGGCAACAGAAAAGAGGGCGTCCGCGAAAGACCTGGCACGATCAGATACAACAAGTGTTTGAGGATGGCCCCGTTAAAAGCCGCAACAACCGTAGAACTTGTATGAATGTGGCCGAAGCAAAAGTGGTGTGCCAGGATAGAAGAGTGTGGCGTTCAATCCTCTCTGCCTACCCCTGCGGGGAAACGGCATGATGGTTAGTTGGTTAGTTAGTTAGTACATATTTTAAAGTAAAAAGGTTATAAGATATTTCCGATGAATAAATAAAAAAATTATCATACATAATTCAGAAAACTAAATAACGAAATTTTCAGTAAACTCTTCAAATCTATTTTATCGGATTCGCAGTCAATTTTTTAGGTCTTTAAAATGTAGAATAAAAGGACGTCCGAAGCGATCTACTCAATTTTCGTGGCATTTGTATAGAAAAACGACCCTTCCAGAATCACAAAAGGCTTTAGAAGAAAAGGTTCGTCCAATTACCGCCGCCGCCCTCTTCCCCCCCCTAAACTGTACACGCTAAACCACTTAGTCGTCCCCTACTCCTGTCCAGCTGACCATAGTACGTAGCTTGGTCCACAGTACATTCTCCGACTCCCTGTTCCAGTTGTTTAAACCGGGAGTTGATTTTGTACCATAAATGGACCTATTAGAGAATAATGGATCACCCGTCTATTATAGTAAATATGACAACTCTATAATATTGTAGTTAAGTGCTGTAGCTTTTGTAAATGTGTTTCGTAAGGTATATCTAAAATATTGTCATGGATATGGAAGGCAGATTAAAATACTAAAATTTAAAGTTTAATTTATTACCAAAAAAGTCTCTGTTTCTAGAAAATTTTACACACTTATTATTACACTGTTTCTTTATTCGCTCTAATTCACGCTGATTTTATTTCTTTGATCACTTTCTTGTAAACTCCGTTCAATATCTGCATGTAGAAAGACTTCTTGCTCGCCGGCACGTAATTTCCTTATTAATTATCCCTGGTATGACTAACGCTGGTCACACTGCAACACTCGCTCTGTTGCTAATATCGCGTGGGTAAAATGAACTTGAAATTTCTAGTGGTTATTCTATACATAATTATCTAGTCTTTGTCGTAGGATTTTTTAAAAGTGATTTAGTTTTTTTCTCACCGCCATAATAAACCCGAATTCATCTTCAAAAATCCCTACGTCAAAGACTGAATTATAGTGTCAATTTTGATGATAACAGATGAAATGGAAGTGGTCACCGTGGAGGACCTTTTTTTTCGGCAGTCGACAGAACCCAAGAGTTTTCCGCCAATGTAAAATATTTTTCAATAAAAAAAAACATATTCTTGAATGTATGTCCTTTCATGTAGACATGATATCAATATCATAGTTCATATAGGTTTTCTTAAAAAAAATCGCGAATATCGCCTATTTTTGCTCTTCGTAGATAGGTATTCCCCTTAATGAACATTAAACTGCATAATTTTCATTTATTTTCTTATTTCTCGGCCAATCTCGGCCAATTTTCCTTTCCTAATAGGCGTGATGACAGAATTAAAGAATAAGTGATTTTAGAGAAGAAAACATTTTGAAAGGATTCTCAAAAATGATCCAGTTTTTATATACACATTGAGATTAATAAAATAAAAGTATAAAATTGTGCGATCCGCCATTTTAACTGAAACACCAGTCAGAGCGAATGACGTCACGCTTCGGTACCTATCACCGTGTCTTTGAACCGTTGCCATAGAGACAATGAAATGTTTACTGAGGCTTGACGTCATGCAGACGAAATGATAGCTGCGCGAAATTAAAAATATGCAGATGAAAATGCAATTATTTGCGTAAAAACATAGTTTATCACTGAAATAATGTTATTTTCGGTAATAGTAGACGTGTGCCTACAATATATAATGTTATTTCAAAATGTGTCATCATGCCTATTCAGAAATCCCGGAATCATAATTCCTAGACTCGAACCACTGACCACCGGACCACTAGGCGAATCATCGAATTCGGTTCTTATCAAAATGGTCTGAATCCAGCTACAGAAATGCTGTTTGAATGTGGACTATGGTACAACTGAAAAGGAGTTTGGTGTGGTTGATATTTTATATATTTATATTTCGTTTTGTATACTTTGTTTTGCAAGGTTTGGGCACATGTATAGGCACATGTTTCTATACTGCATAATGCAATTATGCGGATAGTTTAATAAATGCTAATTTTGGACGTAAATTTTTGTAATGTGGCATACTGACATAAAACGGACACATTAAACGGTCTTATGCCGTACGTACGTAATGTACCCTGTCTGCCGCGCAATTTCGCGCACGATTGCTGTTTTTTAGACACTTTTTTGTGATGGTTATATTCATGTAAAAATCAACAATAATCGCTAAGAAGTTGCAGTTGCTGGTTTCACAATATACAGACTTCAATAATTACTTATATTTCAATAATTACTTGTACATAATCATCACTCTTGGCACTACAATCCCTGGTGGGTCTTGGCCTCCTCAATAATCTTCCTCCACTCATCTCGGTCTAGTGCCAGCTCTCTCCAGTTTCGAACCTCTAAGGCAGAGATATCTTTGAGGACTATTATTTGTAATTACTTTTACAATAATTACTTATTCATTTATTATGAAAATAAGTAACAAAATTTACTGTCAGAAATGTACGCACATGTTTATCGTATAAAACCATGGAAGCAATAACATTAAAGATATTGTATTTCAATATTTTAGTTCTAAATATAGGTATCAAAGAATATAAAAATACTTAATTTTAACACTTGTTTTAACCGATAAATAACAAAATTAAAGCGCGGTTCGAAGGCGGCATTTGGAATAATTTTTTGTCCGGTTTGCGCGGCAGTGAATGGTACCCACCGCTTACCCAGGACCGTTCTAAGAGCAAAAGCTTCCATATCGGTCCTACTCAATCGTCGCCAGGTTGATATTTCTTTCAACTAAATTGCGAGTCCCTGCTCCGCGGCTCAGGTCGTATAAACCTTTGCGAGAGGGCAGGTCCGCAGAAACAAAACATTCACTGTCCCCGTCGAAGGAATCATGTTTATTATTAAAACAAACATAATTGCATACATATTTCATGGTAGATACATTCATATCAGATGCAGTGTTTATATGTAAATACATAAATATAAAAATTAGATACAAGAGTCATATACAATTAATAGATATCTCACAGAGACGAAACTGTATTTCTTATGGGAAAGTAGGCATATAAGTCATTTGGGTGTACATAGGACCTATCTTATGGTTAGCTTAAGTGATCACTTTACACAATGTAACAATGTAGTAAAGTGATCACTTAAGCCAACCATAAGATAGGTCATAAGTCCTATGTACACCCAAATGACTTGTATACCTACTTTCCCATAAGAAATACAGTTTCGTCTCTGTGAGATATCTATAATATACATTAATTGATTAATAATGTCTCTGTGACATAAATCCAGCACTGTTCTGAAAGATTTGAACAAACTCAAAATATTCTGACTCATATACAATGTTTATAAGTAAAAGTACAAAAGAAAAGAAAACACAATTAAATCAGCGTTGTAAAGAGAAACACACGAGACAGAAGGAAGTAAATACAAGTTAGATAATAAACAAATAAATAAATAGCAGGAGTGTATGGACAACTCCCACGACGGCGGCAGCGGATGCTGTGCTTCGCATGAGTTGAAAGAGAGAACAAATTACGGTTTGCGCGGCAAATGAGGTTACTTGACAAATATAACTCGTTCATTCATTCAAAAACTTGAGGTACAACCAATGATAAGCTTTAAAAACCCATAAACGCAGGTAAAATAGGCCGAAATCGCACACGTGTCTGGGGAGCGCAGATCTGCGCTCCGGCACACAGAGGGTACGAAAGTTGTCCAACGTAACTTGGCGTGCGGCGAATTTGGAACTAAAACCCGCCCCGCCCGCACCCGGTGGTAACCCCTCGCCCTGTCATTCAGTTCAATCTCGTATTTGAGCGCGAGCTGTGTCATCTTGATTACCAATATACACCGAATTATTTTGTCCAAAACATCCCAAACAGTCCGGGATGGTGCAAGAGCAATTGTCAATGAAGTATTAAAGTTTTGCGAAGCTGAAAAAGCGAATAATGGACCGACATTACCGTCTGACAGTTTGACAGATAGAACGGCCGCCATTACTGCGTGGTTTCTTTAGTGCTGCCCAACCAAATTTCTGTTAAAGGCTACGACACCGGTCACCGGACATTCTGTACATTATGTCAACATCATTCTTGGCACTACAACCCTTGGTGGGTCTTGGCCTCCTCAATACTTTTCCTCCACTCATCTCGGTCTAGTGCCAGCTCTCTCCAGTTTCGAAGCTCTAAGGCAGAGATATCTTTGAGGACGTTGTCACTCCATCTTAGTTTTGGCCTTCCTAAGCTCCTTCGCCCTGTTGGCCTTGAGTTCAGCAGGGACTTTGGTGCTTGATGCTCGGACATTCTCTCCACATGACCCAGCCACCGAAGTCTTCCCAGTTTTATAAATTTTGTTTTGGCTCCTTAAATAGAGTATAGAGCTCATTGTTGTAACGTCTGCGCCAAAGTCCATTTTCTAGAACCGGTCCGAAGATACGCCTCAAAATTTTCCTTTCAAAAACGTCCAGTGCTCGCTCATTCCTCTTAGTTAGTACCCACGTCTCAGCTGCGTACGTGAGCACTGGCCTAATAAGCGTTTTGTACACTAATATCTTGGTGTTTCTGGACAGCAGTCTGGATTTTATCTGCTTTTGTAGGCGGAGAAAACTGGATCTCCTTTGTAGTATTGTTGTTGCTTGTTATCAGGGATCCTTGATATGTAAATCTTGGTACCGTTTCAAAATTATGTGTTGTGTACATTATGTATTGTGTAATAAATTTACACCGTGACAACTTCTGTTACGCGACAGGGACGCCCTCCCTCGCACGCCAAGTTACAGTGGTACGTCTATAAGCAATAATTAGAATGCGGCCCGCGCGGTCGGGCGGCGCTGGGGTCGCCCATTAACCCCGAGCGCGTCATCGCGCCCGGCCGCAACAGGTTAAGAGCTGGGCGGCCACCCCCACACCCCCTCCGACCGCAGCAGAAGACAACTCTAGCATCAAATGGCTAAAGAGTCACACGAAGAGGCCGCAGCGAACGAATGGTTGACCCGTATTTACCCAAACGCCAGGAAAACATGTCCGTCTCGATAAAGAACTTGGACAACAGTCAGTTTTGCGATTTTTTTCAAAAAAACTATAATAATAATAATATTTGGATAATTTATTGCACGTTTATTTTTTAAATTTTTTTTACTCCCTTTACATTAACTCGTGGCGTCTGCTTGCTTGCTTGCCGGCTTGCCGTCAAAAAAACTTTGAATCGATTTTTGACCCTTTTCCCGTGATCCGATCGAGCTGAAACTTGCCAAGTAGACTCGACAATCAAGAAGATCTATCAAATTTAAGTTAAAAAAATTAATAATTATAGTATAATTTCGGTTTTTTAGAAATTTAAATGGTTTTTTCAAATTGGAATCATTAGAAAAGTTTGATTAGCAACGGCGCCGGCGACCTGATAACGTCGCGGAATATTTTCTAAATTTGAATTACTCCGTCGGTATTCATAATAGGTACTTCACTACGAATGTCGAAAATCTAAATTGACTGACAAATGTTTTTAGAATTTAATCTTCAAAGCATGAAGTGTCTTATCAAAGCTCAAAACATCTGACATTTTAGAAATATATTAAATTACTGTAAGTTTAGTGTTATGTTATATGTTTCAATTCGTCTTTAATTGTTGTTAAATGTTACAAAGAAAGGGAGTATAATAAAAACTTGGTTTTTATGGATTACTTTTTTAAAATTTAAAATATAATAGAAGCCATAAAGGTTTATGGATAACATTTTTACATGATTCAATATAGGAATATAATAATAATATAATTTAGATACAAAGTCATTTTTTTATAGTTGGCCGAGTTTTAGCATTTTTGTCACATCTGTTTTGAATTTGTCAGTGGTCAGTTGTTTGGTCTGTTGTGGCAGGTCGTTGTATGGTTTTAATCCGTTGCAAATTAGTCGGGATTGTGGTGTTTTTGTCTTGGCGTGTGTTATTTTGAGCCATTCTAGTGTTGTGTTGGTATTTTTCGTGTATTTTGTGTTATTTTATGTCTTCGTCTTGTATTTCGCCAATTGCTAGTCTGTGAGTGATTTTAAGTGTTTCGATTTTTGTTATGCTTTCGATGTTTAATTGTTGTGTTATACGGTCCGCCGCGCCTTTTCCGTCGCATATAATCGGCAAAGCGAGTGGGTCACCCGATCATCCGTGCAGTGTATTTGACAAACTCATATCGTATGGAAATAAATGCAGCGGTGTTGTGTAACCATGTTGTGTAGCGAAGGGTTTTATCTCAAGGGCGCCACACGCATTAAATTATTTTACAAAATAGTTAACCTTCAACAGTCAAGAATTCTTCTTTCCCGCGTCAAATGCGCTTCATTGCTTCGGTTCCCGGAAGTCCCTCCACCTCCGTAGTCTGTCCTCCAGCCCTTTTCTTTTCTCTTTTCTTTTCTTTTCGCCGCGCTTCTTTTTCATGCTGAAGATCTCCTATTTCTACTTTGTTGATATCCTTTCCCTAGCTACGCCTTTTCCACCTTGCCTCAATCCTGCTGTCCAATTTCTCGCTATATATTGGTCGTGAGTCTAATTTAACAAACAATGAGAATTTTGTAACATACTATTTGTCTAATATATCGAAAATCTTTGAATAAGCAGCCTAAAGGAGACTAAACTCAATCACAAATGATCATAAAAGTCAATTCAATAATAAATGATAATCCAGAATATTTTGAGTATGTCCAAATTTTTCAGAATAGAACTGGATTCTTGTCACAGGTACATCGATAATCAATTAATGTATATTATAGATGTCTCACAGAGACTAAACTGGATATTTTATATTAAGAGAGAGTAGGTATAGAAGTCTTTATGGGTGTACATAGGACTTACGACCTATCGTACGGTTAGCTTAAGTGATTACTTTACACATATGTAACGTTCGCCATTTCCACCCATGATAGAATACCTTGTTTATTAATTTTTAGAAGTTGAATATATATTTCAATTATGCGCCACGTTTCACATGTGATAACGTATGTGTAAAGTGATCACTTAAGCCAACCGTACGATAGGTCGTAAGTCCTATGTACACCCATAAAGACTTCTATACCTACTCTCCCTTAATAAAAATATATAAAGTTTCGTCTCTGTGAGACATCTATAATACACATTAATTGAAATGAAAATCCATTCGGGTTCTCCGAGAGAATATGCACACATGACCCAACCATAAAACATCCACCATCATGCAAAGTAAATTGAACAAATCAAGTAATTGCACAGGTATCTTCATCGATTCGAGGGAAGTACTCGACAGTATCTCCCACGAACAACTCGTACCAGAACCAAAAGAAAACGGGATTGACCACACAGCCCCAAACGGGTAAAAAGCCACTCAACGAACAAACCTCAGAGAGTCGGAATAAATCTCTAAGTAATCCACCAATAGGTGAATTTGGAGTCCCCCAAGGTACGGTCCTATGACGACACATATAAGTACCACGGAATTCCTCTTTTTACACAAATTAATTAATGGAACTATCGACTGTCCTCAACTACTAGAACGTATCTGCTTGCGAGTTCCGTCTCGCATAACTAGAAGTCATGCAGGTTTTGCCGTGGAAACTTCGTCTACTAACTATTTCTTTAACTCCCCGCTGCAAAGGCTTCCTAGACTAGCAAACAGATACGAGCAACTGGACGTCTTTGCCAATAACTGTAAAATATTCAAACATATATTAAAAGGTGTACTGAAAGATTACTAGTATTTGTCGAATTGGACTTAAATAATTGATTTGTATGTATGTATATTTTATTATTGTATTATGACTTTCAAAGCTTGTGCTATATCTTCTCTCTCCACATTATTACTTTTTTTTTGTTTTTAAATTTCTATATTATTATGTTTTTCTTATGCTTCTTGCTTTTTATTATATATTATATTTATCTTTATTGTATCTGTATTCTAAGTATTTTCTTCTCACTTTGTCTTTACTATGTTTACATGTATTATGTTTTTTTTTCTCTTCTCTAAACTATATACCTTTTATGTTAATGTAAACTATATCTATCTATTGTATAAGCCCTATAGGGCGTTAATTAATAATAAATAAATAAATAAAAATAAAAAGATAACTACTCTTGAAGACAGGCGAACGATAAGCGATGTGAAACACCTTTTCAAAATACTTAATAATCGCATAGATTCACCTGAAATTTTAGATTCGATACACTTTAATGTCCCGCAGAGACGAACAAGAGCATAAATCTTTTTCACATAAATCATTGGAGAACAAACTACGGTAAAAACTGTATTATTAACAGAGTTCTAGATACCTATGACACGGCCTTTGCAGAACTGCATATTTTATATTTAAGTTTTGAGCAGTTTACAAAATCCCTTACGTATAAACTCGCTCGATGACATTTTTCTTCCCACACATGTGAACACATACGCACACGGACACATAAAAACACACAAATACACACACTAACACAAACTCACTATTTGACATATTGTTTTTTCTTATTTTTTTATCGATCCTGGTATAATATTCTTCTATATATTAGGTCCTTACATATGAAATTGGCGTTTAGTATAGGAGGAACATAAAGCCGACTTTTTTTTTATTATAATATATTTATTTAATCAAAGTATGTACCATTGCTATCAATGCACTTTTGCCATCTCATAGGTAGTTCATCGATCCCTTTACTAAAAAAAACATTCGGACGGGAATCAATAAAATCTTTGCAGGCGGTTTGGACTGCCCCATCGGAGTTGAATTTTTTCCTTTGCAAGAAGTTATCCAAATTTCTAAAAAAATGGTAATCTGTTGGGGCAAGGTCCGGAGAGTACGGTGGATGTCTTAGACATTCCAATTGAAGCTCCTCTAATTTGGTAGCCGTCTGTTGTGCAGTGTGTGGTCTAGCGTTATCATGAAGCAGCAGTGGCCTAGAGCGATTAACCAGCCTCGGTTGTTTAGCAGCTAGCTTTTCCATCATGGTTTGCAGTTGCTGACAATAGACATCTGCCGTAATCGTCTGGCCAGATTTAAGAAAGCTGTAGTGAACGACACCAGCACTAGTCCACCAAACGCTCACAAGTAACTTTTTTGGAGTCAATTTTCGCTTGGGGCATGGTTTGGCTGGTTCGGCAGGGTTCAGCCATTGCGATGAGCGCTTCCGATTATCGTACAGGATCCACTTTTCATCACAGGTAATGATTCGATTTAAAATCCCTTCATTATTGTGCCGGTTGAGTAATGCAACGCAGCAGTCAACGCGCGTTTGTTGATTTGCTTCACTCAATTCGTGAGGTACCCACCTTTCAAGCTTTTTCACCTTACCAATTTGCTTCAAGTGGATTAAAACAGTTTTATCACTAACACCGCAGCCTGCAGCTAACTCGGATGTGGTTTGCGATGGATCCGCTTCCACAATAGCCTTCAATTCTTCATTATCAAACTTTGGTCTCCGGCCGTCCACGGGGCTTGTTCTGCAGGTCGAAATTTCCAGAACGAAAACGTTGGAACCAAAAACGCACTGTGTTTTCTTTTGCGGCACCGTCGCCATACACATCATTAATCCTTCGAGCCGTTTCTGCAGCACTGGTGCCACGGTGGAACTCGTACTCGTAAATAACGCGATATTTCAAGTTTTTCATTTTGTAAACTGAGTGACGCAAAGAAAAAAACAATTGAGGAAAAAACAAATGAATTATAATTTGCAAAACACAAATACATGAGTAAATAGCTGTATAAATTTGGATTTGGAATTCCTAACCAAAGAGAAGATATTTGAGATCAAATTTGCCAGTACGGCAAAACGCCAATTTCATATGTAAGGACCTAATATATGTTTTCTTGTAATTGGCCCAAGGCTTTGTACATCAATAATTGTTTTTTTTTCAAGATTTATTAATTATATGACTGCAAGAAAACCAAAATAAAAAAAATCTGATCGTGCCAGGTCTTTCGCGGACGTCCTCTATTCCTGTTGCCTTCAACACTAGCCTCATATATTTTCTTAACCATCCTTTCCTCGTTAATACGTTCCACATGACCAAACCATCTCAGCACTCCCTTTTTTATTCTGTCTACCACACTACGTCAGCATTACTTTCACTTCTAATTTGCTCAGTCCTCAAAGATTTTCCACACAAGCGTCTTACCTAGTGACCTCATTTCCACCGCGTTCAGTCTACTTTCATTCCGAATTCGCAAATTCAAAATGTGTTTTCAACAATAAAAGATAATTTATTTATTTATGGTTTTTGTGTTTAATTTGTAGAACTCCGTATTTATTTTTAGCGAAATTTAAAATAAATTAAATTTTAATAAATATTATTATTTAGTTCTACGGGTTAACTATTTTTAGGTGTTACAGCTGTTTCGGTTTGAAAGGCCATTATCAAACAAGCCGAAACAGCTGCAACACCTAAAAATAGCTAACCCGTAGAATTTAATAATAATATTTATTACAATTTAATTTATTTTAAATTTCGCTAAAAATAAAAGATAAATTAAATAATTAAATAATTCCAGACTGCGCCCCTGGTGGAGACCGGCTCGATCGAACAAAACGGGGTCGTGTGTGGGAGACTTAGCGGACACATTTCATCGTGAGGTCTGCGCCATAAATCGAGTTGCGGGGCTTTGCCTGCGAGGGCCGATGTCGACCGAGAGGTTCTTTAGCGCCCCCCTCGCTCACCGCGACGCGGTTCACAGGGCATGTGCCTTAATTCACATCGGCAATGTGTCTAAAAACTTCATTACCCTCTTTTCCGAGAAACTTTCTTTAATGCATACTACAGTAAAACCTTGTTAATTCGAAATTCAAGACACACAAAAAAACATTTCGAATTATGCGGAACCCCGTTAATTTGATATTCAAGGTACGAAAAAAATTCGTCAAAAATTGTAAAATTTATGAAAAATTTCGATAATTTAGTAAAAAAATGTCTTTATTTTTCAAGAAATCATTTCGAAAACGCAATATTTATTATGCTAATATGAAGACCGCGATGTTTCTATTACTAAGATACCCTGTATTGATATATTTGTTGTTCTCACTCGCGAAAAAATCGAATTTTGTGAAGTAATATGTATTGATTTATGGCATACAAATTGGGTACAATGCAATGGGATACAAATTATTTCTAAAAACCAAAAATCGCAATTCTATCGCGAAGTTTGCCAAAAATCGTAAAATTCGTGAAAAAACCCATTAATTTTGTGAAAAACATATGTATTATTCCATATTTTAAGAAATCATTTCGAAAAGGCAATATGTATTTAATAATTATTTCGAATTACCGAGGTTTTCGGATTATCGGGGTTAATCTACTATGAAATTCACATTTTAGGACTTGTGGGTTTAAAAATGTCAAATTATGCCGAATTTCGAGTTATCGGAGTTAGAATTAACGGGGTTTTACTGTACTATACATACTTAAGTGGCATGGTTCGCGCTGACGCTAGCAGATCCGATCGCCACAATGTTCAGACTAATTTAAGAATATTTTTTGAATACGTTAAAATTTTCAAGGACAAAATTACTTGTTAGAAGAATATTTTTTTTTCTGCATGAAGGCTCGAATTTTATGGTGACATTATTATTAAAATAAAACACAAATCGCTTTGTTAGATATAAAATCTACATGTTTCGAGAACAGTGTTCTCTGCTTCAGGATTGCTTGTGCAGGTGTGCAGTGTACTAAAATTGAAAGAGACAAACCATGCAATGTTGGAGAGAATGGCGAGGGGGGCGGTCGGAGGTGTTAATTGTGGAATGTCATCTGAAAGGGTGGAATCTTAAGTGGACAAAATATTCAATAGTGGGTTAAGTAAAATGATAAAAACATGGTTTTTATCATTTTATTCGACTTGTATTGAAGCAAATGAATTTTTCATAATCGATATAAGTTACTGTAATGATAGTTCAACTTTTTGCAAAAAATAAGTCCGAAATATTGAAAGAAAAATGCAAACTTTGATATCGCATATCTCCATAACTATTGATATTAGGTCATGGTTGCTTAAATATTTTACACTCATAACAAAGGCAGGAATCTATCGGCCAAGTTTCTGCTGCTAGCTCTGGTACACCCTGTGTATATTGTTCATTTCTATTGTTCACTTATCTTAAATACGTTCCATTAATATGATTATTTTTAATTATTTGATGTAAAACGTGTTTTATGCTAGGCATATAAAAATCCTTTTAATTTTCTTGTACTGTAAAAGCACACTAGGGCGTTTATTACCAATAAATAAACAAATTTATTTTGTGTTTTTATTAAAATTGTGTTTTTTATTTTTATTTTGTGTTTTTATTAAATTGTGTTTTTTATTTTTATTTATTTCAAAAAATCCTTGTTTACAATATATACGTACTTAATAATAATTTAACAATATAAATATAAGATAAGATTAAACAATTTTTTTTGTTAGATTTGTGGATTATGCCACTCTACTAGGCTACACCAGCCCCAGAGTGGCGCTATAGAACACAATTATAATATTTTTTTTGAATTCGTCAGTAATATTTATTTTCATAAGGTAGTAATTATGTATCTACAAAGTATCAAGTGCAATGTTAGTGATAAGTTGAGTGAATCATAAGTCCAAGTGTAAATATGAGTACAATAATTGTTTAATGTAAAAAGGGTTAAAGTTTTGTTTAAGATTATTTTTTATTTTCCTTAATTAATAAATTTATTTATATAGGTATATATTTTTATTTATAGACATTATTATGCAATTACAGCAAGTATATTTTCAGTTGCTGTTCTACCTTTGGAGGTAACCCAGTTGTTTGTTCTGTTATATATATTTTAAATATTAATATTTAAAAATGACTTTTGGATCGGCCTCACACGTTTTGTTGACCCGCCCCGAAGTTGCACGCTGAAGTTGCACTTTGTCCAATTCCAGCCCTTTCCAAAGTTGTCCCACTTCCCTCGCCGGGCCGCCCGGGAGTGCGGGGGTCGCTCCCGACACTTGCGCGGCCGTAAATCTACACTCCTGGCGATACGGGACAAATGTGCGCGGCTCCACAAGACGAGGACGTGGACAGGGGCGGCGCGCCCTCTCTGGCGCGGGGCGCGAAAACCCGCGTAATAATTTTCACGAAAACTAAAACACAGGAAATTACACTATTAATTTTTTAACAAAAGTTTGATTGTTCGATTGATTGCCCCCAGATTATTAGTCTGATCGACTTATATGCCCCATCGAGGTCATCAAGACACGGTGCATTATTCTATTATAGTGGAAATGTCAGAACTAATGCATTAGCAAACTCTGTAATTCCCAGATTACACTCATTAGGGAATGAACATACAGAGGCGGCTGACATTTTTGCTGATGGTATAACTGTGTATAGGACAAAGCTGATACAATTGTTTACATCTCAACGAAATGGAAATGGGCAATCGCTCCCCGACACTTGTGCGGCCATAAATCTAAACTCCTGGCGATACAGGACAAATGTGCGCGGCTCCACAAGACGAGGACGTGGACAGGGGCGGTGCGCCCTCTCTGGCGCGGGCACAACAACCCGCGTAATAATTTTCACGAAAATTAAAACACTGGAAATTATATTATTAAATCAGCGAAAATAAAATTATTATAGTTTGAATAATGTCAGCCAGCTTGCCATTCAAAATTATTATTAAACGAACCCCGCAAATGCACCATACTAGAATGTCCACTTCTTTAATGTATCAGCCAATAAGTGCCAAGACAGTATTTGGACAAAGAAGTTTGTCTTGAATGCTTTTCCCGAAAATATTAAGAGTGCAAACACTCTGTCTCTTTTTAAAAAAATGGTTAAGGGTGTTATGCAGACTGATGGAAGTGATATCCAAATGCCTTTGGTGTCCATTCTGTCATAGTCAGTGTGGACACCCTGCTCTTAACTTTTTACACAACATTATTGGAGAAGACATTATTGTCACCTGCGTTTGCACAAATACCCGACTGCCGAAAACAGGTCATAATTTATTGCTTATTAAACTTCATTTCTTATCACTATTTAATATATACAAACATTCATATAATTTTCTTACATAGGTACATACTTAAATATACTTTTAACTGCGCTATTATATATACATTTTGTTACTATCCATGCATATGATTTTTTATATACAATACTCTACTTTCACTATTGCTTTTGTATTTTACAATGTATACTGTTCTTATTATCAACATTTTATATTTATATACTCAATTAATTAGTTAATTAATTAATTTTATAGTTATATAGTATTTTTTTTTTTTTCTTTCTTTTTTTTTTTTTAAATAGAGATGCGAACACGGAATACATGTCACATCAATATTCTTACTATTTTCAAACTAAGCTAAACGCTTGTGCTATGAAAATAGGACTAACTTGCTAGTCTGGGCTGAGATTCGAACCCGCAACAATTGGATCACGAGGCGAGTGTCCTAACCACAAGACCAACAAGCTACTCAATATTTTGTTGTATATCTTTATTATTTTTTGTTCTAACTATATTGTTCAGCTGCTCATCTCGGCACAGGTTCTTCCTAGTGAGATGAGCGGCTCCATCTCCTATGTCATGTAACAAGATGAAGATAAATAAAATATTTATATATACATACATATTATTAATATTTGAAGCATTAACTTTGTGGTTAGACAAAATAGCAGAATGTTAGTAAACTTAGTAAAAACCACTACCAGATTTACGGTCTGCCGGTTTCGAGACGTACCCGTCTCTTCGTCAGGACTAATACTACACTACTACATTCACAACACTGTGCACCCTAACCATAGTATTGTAAAACTATCGCCAATACTGTTCACATGCGTGTTAGTCTCGTCAGAGAAATTTAACTCCTGAACAACTCAGGGATCTAACGAGAGAGAGTGAGAGGGGGCGGGGTCTAAAGTGGGTGTTACAACATCTCTTGTGGACGCTAAATTGAACAAAGGGCTTTATTGAAAATTAATTTGGTTATTAATGAGAGGTAATTTTCATTAATAACCGTCGACATTCGCTTCTCGGTAATGCATACGGTGCGTATTAAATATCCGAAATTACAGTTAAGGGGGGGTAAGGTTCATTCGTAAAAAAAAGGGATGTTTTTGTGAATTTTTTGTGACGACACAGTTAAAATCTCTTTATTAAAACCAATGATATATTAAAGTATGATATTTGAAGAATATTGTGTAAAATTTTCAAGACGAAATATTAAAAAATACGGCAATGGCAGCAATTATTCGGACGTGTCTCGGAAAAAAGTAGAATTGCGGTGTCCATCATAACTTGGTGCTAGATTATCTGAAATCAAAAAATCAAAGTTCATTCGTTAGATAATAGATTTTCCCAGGTAACGCTGGGAGGGTTTTTTGAAATTTCAATTTTTCAATTTTTTGGAACACTATGAAGGGAAAAACGCGATTTTTTGCGAAAAATATCGACTAATTTGTTATTAAAAAATAAAAATTAATAACACTTTTGAAAAAAACTCGACAGCGTTACCTCATAAATTATGTTCAAAAATAGT
>JADDOH010014637.1:0-54639 GCA_016648135.1 Agrypnia vestita | reverse complement strand
CCCCCCCCTGAAAATGTGTAGTGCGATCTGCTTAAAACGTCGCGAGTTATTGACGTCCTTCTCAGGACCAAGTGATACGGGATAGCCATGATATATCAATAGTTATGAAGATATGTGACAAAGTTTGCATTTTATTTTCAATATTCTGCTTTTTACAGTATTACTGCTAATTACAGTAACTTATATTGAATTCAAAAAATTTATTTGTTTCAATACAATTTAAATAATAAAAACTAGGGATGCACGGATCCGCACTTTTGCCGATACGATACCGATACTGACATTTTTTAAAAAGTATTGACGATACTGATGCCGATGCGGACAGTGAAGGTTTAAAAGGTGTAAAATTCATTATAAGTAGATAAATTGTACTGCGTTTACACATGAACGAATTAAGTGTGAAGATGGCACATTTACACATGGATTATCTATAGTGCGAAATTCAAAATGTATCAGTGTATCGGCAAATTAATAGCGCAGATTCCCGTATGTCGAAAAACCCATCGCCAATATATTGGTACCGGTATTATATGTATCACTAATAAAAAGCTTGCAGAAATTTAAATTGAAACTTTTTTTTTCTAGGTTTTTTGAGCTACAAAATGAAGTCTGCAATAAATTACATTGCGAAAAGATCACCAAAAATGAAGATTCCAAATATGATGAAGGTTAACTATTTCCAATTATATTATTATTATGTTTCATTTTAATTTCTTTTTTTTATTCTGCAATGATTTTTTCGTGACCTTTGAAATCTATCTTTATCGCAGCATTTTTTTAAATCACTGCGCTGATAAATTTATCACAGAATAAAGAGTATCAAGAGACGATATTCAGTCGTATTCTAAAATAAGCAATATTGCTATTTCTGTATCTTGACAGTTATTAGGTAAAATTGTAATGCCACCAATTTCGAAGTTTTAAATTTGACAGGTTTGAAATTAATGAATTCAAACAATTAGAAAGCTCATTATTTATAATTATGAATAACTTAACGTTTGTTTACGCTTTAGAGCTTTCTGATTGATTGAATTTATTAATTTCAAACCTGTCAAAATGTCAAAATTGGTGGCACTACGGCATACGGCCGATTAACTGTTCTTAAAACAATTTTGAGGTATTTTTACAACCCTATAGTGTGAAGGTAATTTTGGTAGATTATAGAAAAATGATATAAGGGAACCTAAAGCTTATATACATTTAGGATATAATATTTTATGTAGACGCAGTCTCTTCCTGCAAATCTGTCATACCTTCTTTGCTTTTCTTAACTCAATCATAAATACAAATTCACCTAACGATAATGTGGATAAAAACATAAATTTGCACTGGAATTTTTTCTTCATCCACATTAAGATGATAGAGCAGAATACTATGTATGTATTTCTTCTACATTCAGAGCAATTTTTGTATCGCCTTTTTGATTTTACGTTGTTTACAACAAAAATGAACTATAGTGAATAATGAGGGTTACGCACGTCATTTCAGTCAATGAGTGGCCATGTTTGTTAATAATTCTAAAGCAATACCTCTTAACCCTCTTTGCAAGGTATTGCAGCGGACAAAATAGGAAATGAGAAATTGCTTTGATGGAATAAGAGACACAAATAACTGTTTTTAAGACGCAAACTTTTGCCAGATTATACAGGGTGTACCAGAGCTAGCAGCAGAAACTTGGCAGGTAGATTCCTGAGTCTAAAATGTTCAAGCAACCATGGCCTATTTTCAATAGTTATGGAGATATGCAATATCAAAGTTTGCATTTTTTTTTCAATATTTCTTATTTTTGCAAAAAGTTACAATAACTTAAGTCGATTATGAAAAATTCATTTGCTTTAATATAAGTCCAATAAAATGATAAAAACAAAAATTTAAAAAATTATTTTTTTACAAGGTTTTTACCATTTTATTTAAGTTGTTTTGAAGCAAATGAATTTTTTATAATCGATATAAGTTACTGTAATGATATTTTAACTTTTTGCAAAAAATAAGTCAGAAATATTTTTTAAAAAAAGCAAATTTTGATATCCCATATCTCCATAACTATTGGTATTAATTGGGTCATGGTTGCTTGAACGTTTTAGACTCATAACATAGTTAGGAATCTACCGGCCAAGTTTCTGCCGCTAGCTCTGGTACATCCTGTATATCCACACACTTTGAAGATAAATACACAAAAAACTTGATTTTGACAAAAGTGTGGTATGCGAGGTATTGTTTTATCATGAGCTATTATATTATCATGACCATTTATCATGTCACTAATGCCTGAAATACTATGATGATATTTTTACAATCTTTTTTTTCAGCCGAAGGAAGTTCACATTTTGGTGTTGATCATCAAAAGGTACATAATTTTTATTATTTTTGGAGGGATTTTACTTCAAAACACATAAGTAGCTCAGAAAAGAAACACCTTCTGCATTTTATGTATAATCAAAAATTCTTGTAGAAATAAGGCGCAAATAAGTTTTAAAAAAAGTATACATTTGTAAAGATTTGTTCTGTAATTTGATGGTTAGACATATTTGTGTATACCAGTGACGGCGGAGCTTTTGGGCTAGTGTGTCAGAAATTGCAGCATTGTTTTTACTTATGTAAGGCTGTTTGGCATTTGTCAAGCCGGGGCCGGTTGCTTGCTCTGGTTTGTGAATACACGTGAACATATTGCAAAGGCTCTCTTCAGGGCCGATATTTTTAATTCACTTTTTATGTTTTATTTGGTATTACTTTATTTTAAATAAAAAATATTTGAAATTCTTTTTGATAAATTCAAATTCTTTTGATAATTATAGTACGTCCAGTGCTCTGCGCGTTTCCCATTTAATCAGTAATGATGCTCCTTCGTCAGTCTGCGTTCGGAGCGCCCGGTTTAAACATCGAAGGGCTCCGATCATGTCTTGTGCAACAAGACATGATCGGAGCCCTTCGATGATTCTCTGATTCTAAGCAGGCTGGGACCCCGGAGAGTTCAGACATGGGGGGGCGGTCGGTTTGCAGCCTGCCGCCTCTTGTTCTTCAGAATACCAGCCGAGCACTCACATGGCTGGTTCTCGGTAAATCTGCTGACTTCAATACACATCAGCTCCCGGGCTACGCTTAAAAAGCTGGTTCCTAAGTCCAGAAATATTGGGAAATATTTCGACTTTCATACTGACCATACGTCAGTCTTAGTGCCGCGAACGGCCATTATTACGTTTCGCAAAGCAGGTTCCGGAATCCAGAAATATTGGAAAATGTTTCGACTTTCATACTGACTACGCGTCAGTCCTGGTGCCGCGAACTGCAAGCAATGCTTCGAAAAGCAAATCATCCCCGAGCCATCGCTCCAAAAGCGATCCATTCTCTTTATTAAAATAAAATCTCACTATAATTAATGATAATATTATTCATAGAGTCCAAAAATAGTGTGTCACATAAAGTCTTTTATTTATTCAAACATGATATAATTTGCATCATTCACGATGCTTCGGGTTCGTGCTGACGTCACCGGCCATGCCGCCGGGTGTCCGTATTTGTGATGACGTCACCAGTCTCACGGCGATCGTGTCAAGCTGTGGAGCTTACCTTTGTTGATCTTTAAGAAGGCCCTTTTCGGGGCCACATCTGATCCTGTCCGAAACAATTGTGGTTTATGCAAATGTGTTACATAGTTTTTTTAAAATTACTAATTATGTCCAACCAAATAGTTATGCTATAAACCACAAAACAATGACGTTTTTGAGTTGAATAAAATGTTGGCCAGTACTTACCTAATTTTCTTTTGATTAAATAACTGGTTGGTTTTGGTTGGTCAACATGCATGAATGACAAAATAATTTAAAACATATTGTTTTATTCTGCCTTTTTCCATATTCTATGTTTTTATTTTAGTTACAAAATAACAAAATAAGTTGTATACAATTACAAAGTTATATCCTGCATCATTAACATGGACCTCTTCTAGGTCTTAGCTTAATAAATTCCTGCCCCTTTACTTCACAAATGTCTATCTGGTAGGTTAATTTAATCTAAATGAATTTGAGGCTTGTATAAAATTGACACCAGAGTCTATATTAAAAATTCGCATTTTTATGTGAATGTCCTGTGAATTCATATCTATTTCCATATAAAAAACAATGCTGAAAGAAAATTAGTACATATATGGAAACACATGTATTAATTAGTTAGTAATGTTAAAATTAGAAATTTTATTTTTTTCAGTGTTATTTACCAAAGAACCCCGATTATAATGGTATTTTGACTGATAAACCAAATAGACTGTTGCAGTCTAAATTCAATTTCAAGAAAATTTCAAATACTGACAAACCTGAAGACCGTCGTCGATGTTCTTCAGTAACAGGAAGAGCGAAAACAAAGTATGACTTTGCATTGCATTACAGGTCTGTATTGCTTTTGAAATATTTATTTTAAAATAATAATCATCTTTTCATTTAAAGAACCAGGGTTTTTCAAAACATCATGGACATGGCTATTTATATGACACGATTTTGTCGTGTTTTGTAATCATTATCGTTTATGTATTGTAACGAGGTTAAAAAAAGAATCACACACTCATGTCAAGTGACAGTTGTTTGAAAATGATCACAATACTACTGAAGATTCCAGAACGGCCTAGCATTATCTATGGCTTACGATAAACATCGAGAAACAGCAACACCGTATTCGATGCCAAGCAGCGTGAGTTTGCCGTTCCCAAGATACAGAAGAACATGCCCTTCTGCATGGCTACCGTGGAGAACAAGCCCACGGTACAAGTAGAGTACGATGGAGAGAACAAGCAATCCTCTCCCGAGGAAATCAGTCCTACATGGACCAGAGTGTGAAGGATGCGGTTGTACCTATGTCAGCTTAGGTCAGTGACTCAGCGACAAACTACCAAGGATATGGCAAAGATCGCCAAGCTCATCGTGCTGCGTATCATCAATGAGTTCACTGTGGCGGTGCTGGTTTACAGATTGGACACAAATTCAAAGGGCAAGCGAAGTGTGCTCGTCTTTGACTCAGGTGGATGGGCCTTCCATGTATCGATCTGGAGTGTTAATGAAGGCACTCCGGTTGAAGTATGGGCCACGTCCGGAGACACAGATAATGAAGGCACTCCGGTTGAAGTATGGGCCACGTCCGGAGACACAGATCTGGGAGGAGGAAACTTTGACAACCGACTGGTGAATCATTTTGCTGAGGAGTTAAAAATAAATTTTAAAAAGGATTTACGCAGAAATTCTCATGCATTGACACATTTACGAATAGCAGCTGAGCAAAGAAAGAGAACACTTTCTTTCAGTACAGAAGCAACCATTGAGATTGATGCCTTGAATGAGGGAGTAGATTTCTATGCCAAAGCGACGAGGGCCCGTTGTGAGGGATTAAGTACCGACCTCTTCCGTAAATTCCAGTCTGTAAAGAAGGCACTAAATGATGCTAAGGGCGACATCAATGATGCGGTATTGTTTGACTTTCTGCCGAGATTCCCAAGATTCAGAATCTTCTACTAAATTTCGTTGGCATTGAAACTGTTGAAGAAGCAACATCCGGATTCCTTGCGAGCAGACGCAGACCACGTATGCTGACAACCAGCCAGCAGTTGCAGTGCAGGTATTCGAGGATGGGCATACCATGATTAAGGACAACAACTTGCTGTAAACCTTCGACTTGATAGGAATTCCGCCTGCACCATGCAGTGTACCCAGGACTGAAGTCGCATCTGACCTAGACATCGATGGAATTCGAAATATATCTGCTAAAGAAACAGGCTCTGGCAAACCCCACACCTTCACTATTGAGATTAACAAGGATAGATGGTCACAGGAGCGACATCGACCGCATGTTCAAGGAAGCAGAAAGTGCAATGAAGAAGCAAATTGAGACATGCGATAAGCTGAAAGGGAAACGTAACGATGTCGATTGGGATAATTGTGAGAACCTTGTGCTTGTGTGTTGGAATATGGCAGCATAAGAGCGTGGAGATCATCGCAAACGACCAAGGACTAAATTGAAAACCCAAATGGACTGACCAAATCTCGTGGAGACAATAATGATCAAATCTCGTGGAGACAATAATGATCCTGTTTGGGACGAACAGTTTTCGAGAGAGGGAGGCTGTGTAACGAGGCTAAAAAAAGAATCACGCACTCATGTCAAGTGACAGTTGTTTGAAATGGTCACAATACTACCGAAGATTCCAGAACGGCCTAGCATAATCAACAATAAACATCTGAAAGCCACGAGGAAGTTCTCGTAAACACTGGAAACGCCTGAAAGGCTCGATATTAGCCAATATAAATAGGACTGTGCACGAGAGTAACAATCAGTTGTTATTGTTGACAGCGGCACAGAAACGAAAGCAGCGACGAGTTTCAGAGGCCAGGCTCATCAGGCTGGCCAAGCGAGTGGTAATTCGACAACGATATACTGGAAAGTTCCTAGTAGCGAAATAAACCGAAGCAAAATTAATAATATAAATAATCTAGTGAATAAAATGATAAAGCGAATATAAAGTGCCTATTTACGAGTGATAATTTGTGAAACATTTTAATTTAAGGAATAGCATTACAGTTAATAGTGATAAGTGACCTTGTACATTTGAATAATTAATTATTTAGTAATCAATAAATCCGTTATTACATTCCAGCGTCTTCATTAATTCCTCCTGCAGCCACGACACATGACAGACAGTATTAACTAGACTACGGTTGATTACTAATTACCACAATAACTCATTTGACGAAAATTAGGTAACACATGTTGTTATAATATATCTAGCTATATATACGTTCTAATATATATATATCTCACTCCTCTATATGATATCTATATATATATAGATATCCGGATATATATAGATGATAGGGGGGAGCGAGTTTTTGTTTGGCTCTTTGATAGTGAGTCAATATGGGAAAATTGACTGGAGGGAAAATAAATAGGAAAAACCCTGGTAGACCTGAAATAAGACTACCCCCCTACCGTTCTGTCCAAAACATCACAAGAACAACCACGAGAAAAGTCATGGCATAAAACTAAACGATATCGTACATGAAAACAGTAAGCCATGTAAAATATAATTTGATTTCGTTTAAAATAATAGCCTCCGCAACGTCCTTGAATTATTGAATAAAGTTGGTTTTTAGACTCTTTTTTCACGCCATGTAAATATATGAAATTTTAATAAACGAACATAGTTGACTTCACTAAATTATTGCAAGTATAGTTTATTTAAAAAAAAAATTAAAAGAATGCACAATCTTTTGTGGATAACTAAGAATAAGGGGAGTGAGAGAACGTGTGAAGGGACAGTTAGCAACACTCTTGTCGCGTCGTCAGTGCGCTAGTGTTTTTCGCACGCTCGCTTGCCTATTTAATAATAAATATGCTTAATTTTGTTTCGAAAAAAATGTGCAGAGAACTCAAACTGCTAAAGAGCCCAACACTTTTAGAAATAGCAAATATAGTGACATCCAGAATTGAAAATATATGGCGAACTGCATCTATTCCGATAGTAACAAGGGTCGTACAGATGTTAAAAGCATGTAATTTAAAATTTAAAAATCAAGTCTATCAAGAGACTCTTCCCGGAAAAGTTAGAAAGTTTTCTGGACGGCAAACTTTATGGACGATTTTTGATAGAAAGAGTAAGGTCGATGACGAAAGAAAAGGTATGGGACGTGCAAGGGGCTTTTGTGGTTGGAAGAGGATGCATGGATCAGATATTCTCTCTACGAGTGTTGACGGAAAAGTTTTTAGCGAAAAACCAAAAACATTTCTGTGCATTTGTAGACCTGCAAAAGGCTTATGATAGAGTTATAAGAGGAAGGTTATGGAAGGTACCCTCTGACTACAAGGTGAACAGTAAACTTATACACGCAGTTGCATCCCTTTACGAGGGGAGTACTGCGTGTGTAAGAATCAATGGATCATTCACACCATGGTTTAATATAACAAAAGGTGTCAAACAGGGTTGCGTAATGTCTCCATGGCTGTTCAACTTGTATATGGATAATTGCGTGAAAGAACTGGAATGTATGAATGTAGGAGCGAAAATGAGTGATTTGATTGTATGCTGTTTACTGTACGTGGATGATGCAGTATTAATGGCAAAAAGCGAACAAGACCTACAAAGTCTACTTAGCAGGATGTATGATGTATGCAAGGAAAGTGACCTTATTATGAATGTAAAGAAATCAAAAGTAATGGTATTCGAGAAGGAGGAAAGTAAGACAACGTGTGAAATACTAGTAGGCAATGAATGTTTGGAACAAGTAGATGAGTTTGTGTACTTGGGAAGTATGTTCGATAGAAGAGGGAATGTTGAGAAAGATATAGAGAGGAGAGTGACAGCCGGGAATAGGGTGAACGGTGCTTTGAATGCAATAATTTCTAATAGAAATATGTCTACCGAGGCAAAACTAGCGGTACATAATGGAGTTCTGGTACCGACACTATTGTACGGAAGTGAAGTCTGGAGCTGGCAGAGGAGGAACGAAAGTTGATTGAATGCAGTGGAGATGAGGTCCCTTAGCGTATGTGTGGTAAATTCATGTATGATAGAGTAAAGAATGAAGATATTAGGAATGAATGTAAAGCTGATCGTAGCATAATACATAGAATAAAAATAGGGTCGCTCAGGTGGTTTGGGCATGTTAAGCGAATGAATGAGGAAAGAATGGTAAGAAAGATATATGATGCAAGTGTTGACGGCGCCAGAAAGAGAGGGCGATCACGGAAGACGTGGCATGACCAGATTAACCAGATACTGGAAGATGGTCCTGTTAGATGCCTGAACAACCGTCGAGCTTGCATGCGAAGATGTATGAATGTAGACGAAGCGAAAGATGTATGTCAGGACAGAAGAGTATGGCGCTCTATCCTCTCTGCCTACCCCCACGGGGAAACGGCGTGATGGTAAGTTAGTTTGATGATTTTCAAATGTTTATTCATATAAAAAGATGATTTTAAGCGATATATACTACTTAATCCCGCACTTTGAATCCTCACCCACTATTTAAAAGTTAGTTTTTTTTATTAGAGACAAGTTAATTACTAATTAATTAATCGAGAGGCCGCAGCCAAAAACTCATTTTTATTGTTGGCGGGCAATGAGTGGTTTTCTTAAAATTTATATGTGAGCACAATATGTTTATTTATACGTATAAAGATTACTTAATTATATAGAATCCGTACGTAGGAAATTAAGAAATTTTTACATATTTTGATGATTTTCAAATGTTGTTTATTCATATAAAAAGATAATTCTAAACGATATATTGTATCTATATTCGCACTTTAAGTCTTCATTCACTATTAAAAAGCTACATTTTTTATTAAAAACACGTTAATTATTATTTTAAAATAAAAATTATAAAGTATGAAAAATGACATCCTCATACGTCAAAATGCCGTTCATATGCCGTCTGGCCACGGCAGAGGCCAGACGTCTTCATGTAGCCGAATATTCCTCATCATTTATTTCACTATTAATCGTACTTCTATGCCAAATTTGACATTTATATGAATTATTATTATATATTATGCTCAAAAGCAATTGATATCTCCCATATATTAAGGTTTTATATGGATTTTCGAACGGTTTCATCCTTTTTACACTTTGAAAATGCGTCACATGTCAGTTTCGGTATTATCCCAATTTCAACAATTGTTCCAGATCATTTTAAGTGTCAAGATACACACTGTACGTGCTGTGCGCATGTGCGTTCACGTCTACCATGTATTTATTTCTTGTTTAATATTACGGTATACATTATGATATGAAAAGTATTTGAGAATTATTAATATTTTTAAAAATTCTATACAGTAAGTAATAATTGGACGTAAATAAAATACGGGAATTTGTTGAAAGTTAAATTAAACATTTTGACATACGTCGTATGCGTGTGGGCTTAGTAAATTGTAATAAATAATTGGCTTCTAGTAATCCGTATTACTAGAAGCCGAGCAAAAGTCATTAACGGCGTCGCTGGAGAAACCCACTCCTCCACAAACACCTGACGCAGAATTTTTCAAACTTTCACTTGACGGTGAGCTCCGGACCCAAACGGTTGTTGGCTTTTTGGAGAAGCAGCTCATCGACAAGGCGCCCTGAAGATGAACAGTGAGATCTGTTCGAAACGTCGGCAGACGACTGGTCCTGACGACCAGAATTTGACGCGGGTTACCCCCAAAGTAGTTAGAACTAACATATATATATATATATATATCATTAGAAAATTTGATTATTATTATTGACTATATTTATTGACATTCTTTACACTGCGGCCACTGTATGATGGCACTTTTGACGTTTAGACTTACATGAAGTTTCGTAATTAACGACAGCTAAACATTGGAGGACAAATGCTATACTTTATTGCGCGAACACCAGAGTAGTGATGTCCATCAACATTCAATATGGAATGAACGAAATGATTCAAAATGTTATAGGATATTGATTGCCTGTATAATATGCGTAGAATACGCAGAATAAGTATCCAAAATAACACAACAAATCTGACAGATCGATTGTGCCCTCTAAATATGATCTTTTTCTATGGCTTTATTAGAGGGCAAAGAAAACGGCTACAAAACAATGAAATATTTAAGTTTGATGAAATATTTAATTATAGAATGGCTGCTATATTGATGTAATTAATGTAAATGTCCTGCCTCGAAGAGGCGAGGAAGCAAAAATACATAAGTATTTTTAAATGTGCCAAATGAATCCTTTTATGTGATATTTTAAAGTAGAAATTAAAATAAATAATGTTTTATCTGAGCCATCATATGGGAGAGTAAATATCTTGGGAGCCCTGCAAAACTCGGGGGCCGCGCCGACCGTTACAAGTCACGCGGGCCAGTGGAAAAAACCCGGCGCCGCCACGGCGGCCCCGGGCGGCTGGGTAGGCCGCCAGCCGATATTTTTGAACTCAGATTACGGACGTTACAGACGTCCTAGCGAACTGAAACATTTTTTATCGTGTTCCTCATGTGAACATCTATGGGAATGATATGTTTTTACATATGGGGAATTGCGCGGGCGCACTTAGTTTGTTGCGGCCCACTTTGGATGCCTATTACGCAATTAATATTTATCTGACACACTTGAAAATATCACCAAAGGATGCGCTTGGTTGAGATCTATCTAATGGTATAACATAGAATCTCGTAAAATCATGTTTACTATTTTTAACCGAATTAAATGTGAATTAATTCTTGAAAATTTTTTCGACTGAATTATTTCGTTAATGATTTTAAGTGTGTCACAACACTATTACGATCTGTCAAAAATGCCATCTTAAGATGGCTCGAGTATAATATATTTTTTATGTTCCAGGATGTTATATGAAGACAGCACCGAAACCAATACATCAAAAACACTTAAAAGTGAAAATACCTCAATTACTGGTGACAAAGTGAAGTTATCATTGAATACATGCACCAATATTGAGGATGATAAGCCTTATACGTTGAAAAACATAAGTTGTGATAATTTGAAATCAAAAGATGAAAATATTAACAGTGATGTTTTGGATAATGTTATTCCTTGTAATGAACATAATGTAACTGTGAATAATGACTGCAAAGTGTGTAATACAAAAGGTGAAGCGTATAATATAAACAATGTTCACAATATTTCGAAAAGTAAAGATTTGTTTATTTCCAATGAAGTAAATAGTGAATTAATGAAAAGTGAGTGTAGTGAAAATTTGGCTCATAAACATTTATTGAGAAATTCCAAAGAACCGAAACAAATAAATCAGAAACTTCCATCTAGTAATTTAGAAGCAAGTGGTGATCATCGGGTGGAAGATCCATTAGAAGATTCAGTTGATTTCAATTTTGTTTCCCCTCCAGCTATTTGGTGTATGGACTTTACTGACGATATCATAGTCATTGGCTGTTCCAATGGAAGATTAGAGTTCTGGGAAGCATCAACGGGAAAACTCAAGGTATGAAATTATCAAATTTTTGCTGGAGAGTATTTTATAAAAGCATGTAAAAATTTAATATTTTCAGATATCTTAAGAGGCCCCAGTACACGATTTTGCTAAATTTAACGTAAACTTATTCGTTCAAAAACTTACTCACACACAACATCCATTTTCTAAACGATGACCTGAATCCGATCCAGACCTACAGATCCATTAAATACTAATCGCACTACATTCAAACACTAAATGTACACATGCACATAAATTTACATGTAAAATATACTTAATTGCAAATATACATGTTACTAGAGCATGCCGAAGACACTTGTAATTGGGATAATGGGCATAGTCTTCACTATAATGTTTATTATCAGAGTAGCATGTACCTATTATCCTGTTAGTGTCGCTAATAAATAAAATAAAAAAATCATTTTGCAAAACCAATAGCTAAACAGGATGTTAATCAATTATATTACAATAGATCCATTTACACTTGAAGCATTTCCTTAAAAAAATATGAACAAATATATTGTTATAACCAGGGTTCGAAAAAATCCGATTTTTATAATAAAAATCAAATAATCGGATTTCTTGATATATATCCGATATATATCAAAAATTGGATATATATCCAAACTTTTTTCTCTCCTTTTTTGCACATGTCGATTGATACAAACTCGAAATAATTAGGAAATTTATTTTTTTATTTTGTATATGAATTATTATTTATTAAATAAATGAATTGCATACTGAAAAAAGCTTATATATGCAATTATTATATATAAGTTATAAAAGTTGCTCTTTTTAATGTAGTGTTATGGGTGTTTCTTTCTTTGTGTGAAATAAAAAATGGATTATATGAAACAAATTAAACTAAAAAATAACAGAAGCACTTTTTAAAATACAACTAGCGCCATCTATTAACATTTGCAGAAAGTTTTCTTGGATATATATCAAAAATAAAAATCGAGCTATAAATATTGTGATATATATCGTGATATATATCATGATATATATCCACGGATATATATCCTCGAACCCTGGTTATAACATCAAAAAAATTATAGCCCTAAAACACTATTTTTGTTTTCATGCAATAGAGTTATCTTTGGTACATTAATCTTGTATATTTTCAAAAAAATACCATATATTTTATTTACAAATTGATTGTATAAAGTTTGGAAAAGAAGTGGTGCTATTCACTTTTTTCGACAAGTTGTTAAATATATCGTTTTAAAAAAGACAAAAATTAAACGTTTTTTTACCTATATTGCTGTATCCATAAAACCATTAAAACATCAATTATTTTAATTAAATTGTACATGCATATTACGAAAATTTCAAATATTCAAAAAATTATACCTCATACTCAAAATGTAATTAATTAATTAAATCGTATAGTCCGAAATGCGCGGGCTCGCAGCCACGGGGCGCGGCGCGCCGCTGTGCGTGGCCCCCCGCGCCCGGCTCGTCGCGCACGGCCATAACAGACTATACGATTTAATTCATTCGAATTTTTGAGTATGAGGTATAATTTTTTAAATATTTTTATATTAATGACTGTGAAATTTTCTTAGTACGCATGAACAATTTAATTAAAATACTCAATGTTTTAATGATTTTATGGATACTGCAATATAGGTAAAAAATGTTTAATTTTTGTATTTTTTAAAACGATATATTTAACAACTTGTCGAAAAATATTAATGTCTGAATAGCACCACTTCTTTTTCAAACTTTATACAATCAATTTGTAAATAAAATATATGGTCTTTTTTTTAAAATATACGAGATTAGTGTACCAAAGATAACTCTATTGCATGAAAAGTAAAATAGTGTTTCGGGGTTATAATTTTTTTAATGTTATAACAATATATTTGTTCATATTTTTTTAAAGAAATGCTTCAAGAGTAAATGGATCTATCGTAATAAAATTGATTAAAAGCCTGTTTAGGTATGGGTTTTGCAAAATGATTTAATAAGTTTACGTTAAATTTAGCAAAATCGAGAGCAAATACGAAAATCGTGTACTGGGGCCTCTTAATGTCTTTATTTGCATTATCGCGGGTGGTTACCGAACATTACCAAACACATAAATATCCAATCTAAACTCCATAAAAATCTATAATCACACAATATTTAATAAAAGTACATCTATAGATACCAATTGTACAATTCATACATTAGACCGGTATTGGAGTATGGATTCCAGATATGGAACCCATATTTTACCAAGGATGTAGACCTCCTTGAGAATGTACAAAGAAGAGCTACCAAACTTGTTAAATGCTTCAAGAAGAAATCCTATGAAGAAAGATTAAGGATACTAAAATTGCCAACATTGAAACAGAGACGTGAGCGAGGTGATCTGATTGAGATATACAAGATTCTAACTGACAAGTATAACTGCCCAGAACTGACGAACATATACCACCTTAACACCGATAATCTCGGAGGTCACCAACTGAAACTGAATCGTGCAGCATTTTTGACAATTCCAAGGAAGAACTTCTTATCAAACCGTGTGGTTGATAGCTGGAATAAGCTTCCAAGAAACGTCATTGAAGGAACCACAGTGGACACCTTCAAAAAAAGACTGGACAAATTTTTAGAAACAGATTAATGTTTTTTATCTTTTCTTTTTCTTCTATTATAGTAATCTCCATTTTTTCCTCTTTTCTCTGTTTTTTTTCTCTCTCTAGTACTGTTCAATTGATTTTTAAATGACATTGTAAAAAACCTGGGGTATATCAGCCCACATGCTGCTCAACCACAAATAAACAAACAAATACTAATAAAGAATATATTTGTTGTCCCGGATATTTTGCTATTGTTTACTGCCAGCTGCCGCGTAAGGAATACGGGTTAGCTATATTTTGCATACAGTGCGTACCACTATAACGCGGTTAATTCAGCTATCCTTTTCAATGTAATGGTTCCCACGTGCAGCAAAAAACCATGCCATATTCTAAAATACACTGCAGTTACAGGTTTCCACTGGATAATTCTGCTGTGGTTGCTTTTTGAATGTGCCAATACTACTATCAGTTGCCTTCTAAATGTGCCAATATTTCTACTTCTATCGCGAACTCATTTGACTGATAATGAGAGCGTAAAACTCATCATAGCAGATCAGAAATCAACTTTTTCCCGCCCTGGCGTTTCTACTTTCGATCCAACATATTCGGAGATTTAAATCTCCAGAGGTTCGATAACGGAAGTGGACCATCTTCCTGAGGCTGAAGGTACACTGCTGATGCCTTTGATGGTAGATGGCCAAGTTGGCTCTTCCATACAATATTCATTGACACTTTTAACAGTTTCAATAGCACTGTTGATTTTACAATAACTCTCAGTGTCATACAATCACTCATTGTCTACATACATAACTTGAATACAGTCATATTCTTAAATGAGCAATATTGTTATTTCTGTATCTTGACAGTTATTGTATAACATTGTAATGGCGTTAATTTTGTCATTTTAAGTTTGACAGGTTAGAAATTAATGAATTTAATCAATCAGAAAACTCTTAAACGTAAACAAACATTAAATTATTCACAAATTGTGGATAGCCGCATTAATCCTCTGCATGTTCGCGTAGCGTATACTCTTCAGAATCAAAGTGCTGCAGCTTTGAGATTTGCTCGATACTCTTCGGATCTGCTTTTGGTACGTGCGGCTCTTTCACCACCATGTTGAGCTTGCCAAACTCCAGCGTATTCTTAGACCTTCTGAGGTTCGGCATCGGCTGGATAAAGAATGCATTCAGGTCCTCCCTTATGGGTTCCAGAGTAATCAATATTGAAGCCAAACCACGTGCAAACAAGACCTCCATCAGAGCGCCCACTTGTTTTAGCAGGTGTTGAACACGTGAGTCAAATGCCACGTGATATTTCTTTCGCCTTTCTTCTCATAGTTCTTCGAAGGAAGACTTGGACCCTGACGACGCCGGCGATGGGGCCTGTTCTCCCTTTGAGCTTTCTGAGATGCTATGCGGTTGGTTAACTGGGAGAATGGTCGGCCATCATGTCACACATTTCGTTTTGAAGAATTCAAAATTTATAACGTCTGTTGTACCATACTAAAAATTGTCTTGTTTAAATGCTACATTAAGGAAATCAAGAATAAAATTGAAATATAACAAAATCACAAAACATAACAAAAAGTCAGCATGTCTGAAAACGTGTCTACTTGCGCAAAAAAAGGCATCATATGAAAAATACTATTACGGTTCTACCAGAAGCGGACCACAGGGATAGCAACAAGAAAAATTAAATCACGTAAAAGGGAATATGTCTGTGAGCAGGAACAACGTGCTGTTTCTCTAACAGATTCCAGGCATCATTTGGAGTGCAAAATAGTCAATTATTGTCAGTTTTTCCCACGAACCCGCAAACATTTAGATTGCAACGTTATAATATAAAGATCCATTATTTCAGTAATCCAGTTAAAAGTGACTATAAAAACTGTCATCAGTGTACCCAGTTGTGCTTCCCGATTAATAAAATATGTAGATATCAACCGATTAAAAAGATATTGGTAGATTCTTGTTCTACCGCCATTTTCAACGATTCGTCGTACGTCTCACAAAGAGTATTTTTTTCTATATATGTTAAAGTTGTACTCTGAATCTACAAAGTAGAACTAAAAAACTAAATTGAACCATTATTGGGGACCGACAGGCATAACATTATTTTATTGTGTGTAATTACAACTCGTTCTGGGAGATCCTGATATTCATAGTCATTAAATCTCTTCCTTAAGGCTGGACATCTGTTTCATAAACAAGTGAATCTGTCAGATCATGCGCTTTGAAGCCGTGCGTGAGATGCCATCTGAGCGTAAATCAAATAAAAATTACGCTTTCGTCACATATTTACATATAAGTTGCTGCTAAAACAGTAAGGTTTTGATATAAAGAGATAGTCATATATTCTTTGATTCGAGCGCCAGCGGAATACCCAGGCATCCCCGCGGAACTACTGTCGCTGTCAAATTATTTACTTATTTAAACTTTTGATAAATGAAAAAATAAATTATTATTTTATTATTTGAGTCCAATTATTAATTTCCGTAAATAATTTAAGAGACATATTAATAATTCTGAAATCCTTTTTAAATCAATGCATATCGTTATATAACAATCACAAAACAATTACGCCCACTCGCACACGACGTATATCAAAATGTTTATTATTTTAACTTTCGACAAATTCTTGTATTTTATTTACATCAAATTATTACTTACTTTATAGAATTTAAAAAACATATGAATAATTCTGAATTACTTTTCAAATCATAACGTATACCATAATATTAAACGAAAAACAATACATTATAGATAGACAACGCGCACGCGTACGACATATACAGTAGGGTGTGTCACTTTTTCCAACTTTCGATTTTTTAAATTTAATAATTCTCAAAAGTTGCATTTTTATATGTTATTAAATAATGATTCGATGACGAAGAAGAGATTCCCGAAGAGTCGAGATTAGGAATTGTGTGTCCACTACACAAGAAAGGCGACCAACTCGAATGCTGTAATTACAGGGGAATAACGTTGTCAAATACCGGCTATAAAATAATGTCCAACATCCTTTACAAAACATTGCTCCCAATGTCTGAGGAAATCATTGGCAACTACCAATGCGACTTCAGGCCAGGCAAATCATGCATTGATCAAATTTTCTCCTTAAGACAGATCTTAGAATAGACGTTAGAACACAATGTCGAAACTCATCATCTCTTTGTAGACTTCAAGGACGTGTATGATAGCATAAATAGGAATGCATTGTACAATGCAATGAATGAGTTTGGAATACCGCTTAAGCTGATCAATCTGGTGAAACTAACAATGTCCCCAGTGACGTGTAGAGTCAGGGTTGGCAGTGATCTGTCCGAACCCTTTGAAGCGCTCCACGGGGTGAGACAAGGAGATGGATTGGCCTGCCTCTTATTCAACGTAGCCTTAGAAAAATTTATTCGTGACTCAGGAATTGAGATAAGAGCGACGATATTTGACAACTATTAGCAACTATTAGCTTACGCTGATGATATCGACATAATTGCGAAAACTCCCGATGCTTTATGTAATGCCTTCATAAATCTTGGAAGTTCTGCCAAAAACATGGGTGTCATAGTAAACAGTAAACCAGCAGAAGACCAAATACATGGCCATAGGATGCATCCAACAAATCTCAACTCTCTCGTGTGGAAGTCAAAATTTTGCAACGGTACCAAGATTTACATACCTAGGATCCCTGATAACAAGCAACAACAATACTACCACTATACTACACAATACTACAATAATAAGAGGAGATCCAGAAGTGAGCGCAAATCGCCGTTTTTTCCGCCTACAAAAGCGGATAAAATCCAGACTGCTGTCCAGAAACACCAATATATAGGCCAGTGCTCACGTACGCAGCTGAGACGTGGGTACTAACTAAGAGGAATGAGCGAGCACTGGACGTTTTTGAAAGGAAAATTTTGTGGCGTATCTTCGGACCGGTTCTAGAAAATGGACTTTGGCGCAGACAACAATGAGCTCTATACTCTATTTAAGGAGCCAAACGTCACAAAATTTATAAAACTGGGAAGACTTCGGCGGCGGGTGGAGAGAATATCCGAGCATCAAGCACCAAAATCCCTGCTGAACTCAAGGCCAATAGGGCAAAGGAGCTTAGGAAGGCCAAAATTAAGATGGAGTGACAATGTCCTCAAAGACATCTCTGCCTTAGAGCTTCGAAACTGGAGAGAGCTGGCACTAGACCGAGATGAGTGTTATTGAGGAGGAGGAGGAGAAAATTATTGAGGAGGCCAAGACCCACCAAGGGTTGTAGTGCCAAGAATGATGATGATGATGATTAATGCCAAGAATGATGATGATGATGCTCGTGCCTCGCAAAAATCATTGTCGAGATCTTTTGTGACACCACAAATCAATTTTGAGAGCGATCATTATTATGAAATGATTTCCTGGCAGGATGAGAAACTTCTACTGACTGAACAGCCGCTTTTGAGCTACTTCGAAAATTCGATTTTCCCAAGTTTCCTTGCCAGAAAAAAATCTACTGACTGTGTGTGGCAAGGAAATATGTGGAAATCTGTGGATGCCTTAAATTGATGACTGTAGCTGCAGTTTCTGTCGCAGGGCAAACAGCTAGAGAAGGTTTTATTGCAGCCAAGCAGAATTCCAAGAAAATTATGCCAAAGTTTAATTCCAAAAAAGACTTTAATTTTTTTTAATTTAAAATATAATAGAAACCTGAAAGGTTTATGGATAACATTTTTTACATGAATCAATGTAGTATTATAATGATAATATAATTATGATACAAAATCATTTTTTATAATTGGCCGAGTTATCTTTAAATTTTTTCTTCCGTTGTCTTTAAACATGTCTTTTTTTAATATTTCGTATGTTTTATAAGTTTTTTTTTAATATTTCAACTTAAAATTTGCAACAAATTTTTATTTTTATCTTGATATATATTAACGAAATTAAGTAATCTGTTAAAAATTATGTAGAAGAAAACAGCACTTTTATTACCATTTTCAGAATACTTGACTCGCTAGAACGAGCCAAAAGTATACTGGAATTGCAACTTTTTTTGCATTTTTGTGTAGTTATAAAAGCAATGCAACTTTTGATAACTATTAAGTTTAAAAATAAAAAACTTTTTTTTTCGCCATACAAAGTGGCACACCCAGTACAGTCTGTATTTTGACTCATATGAAATCTTCAATTTTTGAAGCTGGACTATAATACTTACAGGCTGAAATAATGACGCATGTTCTTATAAGAATAAAAAGCTTGAAAATCATCAAAAAACGTAAAAAATTCTTGCAAATTTAAAAATCTATAACTTTACTAATATTTAATATTTCTTAATTCTGTTAGTACGGATTCTAGATAATTAAATAAACTTTATAAATATAAAAAAACATATTATGCGTACATATAAATATTAATTAAATCTCTGTTTTTCCTAGAACACCACAAATGATTTTTTTGGCCGTGGCCTGTCGATTAAAGCTTATATTTTCTTAATTATTGTAAATAATGTTCAGTTTATTACTTTTATATAAAAACAAAAGTTCTAAGTTATCGCCCTAAAAAATTGAGGTCTATCATATACATTCTAATATAAATGAATTAAAAAAATACATTTTCATCAAAAATGCCGAAATATGGATTTACAGTGAATGTGCTGCCTTAATAAAAATCATGATCCGTCGTAGCTGTGCCAAGTAATCCTCGAAGTGAAAGGAATTTGCTTTTAATCACCTACGTATCTGAGATTGCATCGCCGACACATGCTTAAATTTCTTTCTCATACATTGGACAAGGGTGTGTATCCGGTTATACTGCAGTTGCTATCCGTTGACGCCGAAAAGAGGTGTTGTCCCCACCTTGAAGGTCCAGGGCATCATCCTCAACCAGATTACTGATTGTCTACAAAAATAGTGAACTTGTATATGTCAATCTACGATAATTTCCAAAAGAAAATTGGTATTTTTATTATTTTGTTAGTAGAATTATTCGACATATTTGTACATTTCATTCCATACAACGGAACACTGTGTAGTGAAAGCTTTATTACTGAAGCATATAACAATCTGATGCTGTTTTAATTAGCCTTTTTAATTAATTTATCAAAATTAAGTAAAGCGAATTAACCATTCTTATAAACATTACAAGCAATAAAGCTGTTTTGGCGCCAACATCTATGGAAGTTACTCACGGCATATTTCTATGGTCCATCTACGGTCACATTTTGTGATATCTTATATCTATAATATTTTTTTACCATAGACAACAGTCACCTTTTGTTTACACAAAAATTTCACTATGTTACTAGTTACTATACTGATTAACTTCGTATTTAATTCTTAAAAGTATGGCTTCGTTTACCATTTAATTAATATATATTCCATTAGAAAAAAATTTTACTGGAAGTCAAATTCAGAGTGCATCATTCTTGTTTAAGAAATTGTATCCTCATTTCCAAAATACAATAAGAAAATTTTCTAATTATAGAAAATAAATAATATACACTGTGTGACTTGGTATATTCCAGCCATGTTTTCTCTATTAATCGGTTGATACCGAGTGTGGTTTAATTGGTACGCGACTTTATCTCAGATTTTCTATATTCATAAATTAGTCCATATACACTGAGTGACTTTGTATGCCAAATGCCAGTTGTTTGTACTTTTAGTTCTGAACTCACAATTTTAAAAATTTTAATTAATGCAATCATATTAATTTGTTCATATACAAAAGTAATAACACTTTGTTTCATATATAAAAGAAACTAATTTAATAACCACCAGAACATAAGATGTGCCGGTTATTCAATAATGTCATAAGTGAATAACATTTTCCTTTTTCTTCGCAGTGTATATTTGATGACGGCTACAGTGGCGGAGTAAGTCATGTGCGCCTCACCATGCTTGAGGAATTGGTGCTTGTGGCAGCTCGCCTCAGTGGACACTTGGACCTATTGCAACTCCATCACCCATCCAATCTTACTCACAAAAGAAGTAAAATCACTACACATTTATCCATTGGAATATCTTAATTTTTTTATTTGTCTGATATATTTTAATAAATCTATTTCATTTCTGAGCCATTGGAGTGTTGTCAATGAAATTTCGTCTAGTAATTTTGCCATTATATTTATTTTCTAATTATTTATAAACTAATTACCCTGTTGAACAATAATTCAGTTTATGACCAATTAACTACAGTAAAACCCCATTAATTCGAAAATTTTCAAACTCACTTGTCAAAAAATGTTAATTTCATAGTAGTTTAACTCCTATAATTCGATAACCCCGGTGATTCGTAATTAGAAATATTTTTTAGCACCTTGCGCCATAAATCAATACATTTTAATTCCGTAATTCGATCTTTTTTTTTAATTTTATAAATTGGAAAAAGTATTACGATTTTTTCGCTAGTTAGAACAACAAATATGCCAATATTAGGTACTTTAGTAATGGAAATGTCGCTTATCTTTGCGTAAGTGTAATCTTTGTATAAACGTAATAAATATTGTGTTTTCGAAATTATTTCTTGAAATATGCAAAAATACAGACATTTTTCACAAAATTAATGGATTTTTTCATGAATTTTACAATTTATTTTGAATTAATGGGGTTCCTCATAATCCGAAAAGTTTTTTGGATCCCCTTAAATTTCGAATCAACGAGGTTCTACTGTATACATATAGGTATTTGGTGCCTAGTAAATTATTGTCAACTTAGACAGTATTCATTAATCTTAGCTAAATTACAAACTACTGTCACATTCATAATGTCCTTATTGAAATATATCCTTATGAAATATTATTGAAAAGAAGCAATGCTTATTTATCCACAATATTTAAATATGTGGGGTATAAAATCAATATTGAGGATTACTTAATTTATAATGTACTGAATTCGAGATTTAATAGTAAACATAGATATTAATTTATAGGAAACACGATTTTGGAAGGATACATAAAATCTAGAATTCAGTACATTTTAATTTAGTAATCCTCAGTGACTGCATTCAAAACATTTTTTTATTTATTGGATATTGCATCCTTTGCTTTTTTATCCTACATGTAATGGGAGGGCTGTGTGACAAGTGCTCAAGTTAGGGATGGAAACACATTTTCAAATTATCATTTTTTTTTAAATATTGTTTTTTCGGCTGGATACACATCCAGTGATATTCCAACTGTTTATGCCATCCAAAAATATGATATTTCGAACTCAACAAATTAGGCCTCTCTTGACAATGTCTTCCCTGTTAGACATAAAGCAGCAAACCATTTTTTCACATTTGGAAGCAAAAAGAAATAAATCGTATTGAGCCAAATATGAGGAATAGAGTGAATGAAGCAGCAGTTTGAAATGCAATTTGATCAATTTTGCTATGACTATTGCGGGCGAATGAGCTGGTGCATGTGAAAGAGCAATTTTTTCTTTGCCAAATGGGGCAATTTTCACGTCAATTAATTATGCATCAAATCAGCTCAATAAATTAGTATAGTCCTGCCCCGTGATTGTCATCGCCTTCTTCAAATAGTCAGTGAAGATAACTCTGCTCCCACATCCCAAACAAATCCCAAAAATGACCATAACCTTTCAAAATGAAACTTTTTTCCGATCTGGTTTGACAGGTGAAGTCCACTGTTTTGACTGTTTTTTGATTTCTGGCATGTATGTAGATCCATGTTTTTCAACAGTCACGAAAGGCAGCAAGAAACTCTTTCAGATTGCACTTAAACATGTCCAAACACAAACATCCTGGGAATAGAACCGATCACTTTAATATAGAGAGAATGTTTTTCATCTTTTTCTAAGATTTATTAATTTATTATTATTAAATATAACTGTTATTATTTATTTAATATAGCTAAATGATTGCTATAAATTTGTTTGTATATGTTGCTATTTTGTAACAAAAGCAAGTAAATGCAAGATTTGTTGATCTTCATGAATAAATTTTGTTTTCTTTCCAGCGCATGTTCGAACTGGTTCTGCTGGATCTATATCAGTAAACAATGAACATGTTTACAATAGATTTGCACATAAATCACCTTCAACATTCTTGAAAAAGTTTAACAACATATTGTACCAAGAGGCATCTACTTTCTCATTTGAAAATGAAGGTAAATTTTCCATAATTGTGTTTAATTATTTTCTAAGTTAACATAAAATTGACAAATTCATGGAAGAACTTTTTACCAAACCGTGTGGTTGATAGCTGGAATAAACCTCCAAGTAATGTCATCAAACCTACCACCAACGGAAACCTTCAACGATAGAAGAGAATAGTTTAAATATCTCATTTTCTGTAAAACCTTGGACTATCACTACGGTAACTTGTATGGAATATTTAAAATTTATTTGCTTCAATACAAGTCAAATAAAATGACAATAATTTCTGCAAGGTTTTAATAATTTTATTTGACTTATATCAAAGCAAATAAATTCTTAGTTTTCTTTTATTTTAAAGTTGTGTAATTGTGTTCATGTAAT
This sequence comes from Agrypnia vestita, assembly GCA_016648135.1. Taxonomy (NCBI): domain Eukaryota; kingdom Metazoa; phylum Arthropoda; class Insecta; order Trichoptera; family Phryganeidae; genus Agrypnia; species Agrypnia vestita. The sequence goes on along the minus strand of JADDOH010014637.1, from coordinate 30,667 downwards.
AAATGCAATCAAATATCCTACACAAACATGCAGTGATGCTACACGTTTCTATCTATCATATATCTTCTTATACACACTCTCATCAGTTATTTATTTTACACTTAATTTACCACATTTGTCTGGATTGGGTTCTGTATAATAATACTGTTGGCTTTTGAGAAGTAGATGGTTAGTAAAAATGTTTCTGAATTGTTTTTCTTAGGCTCTACGGAAGGTTTGTGCTGCATGCGTTTAAATATGATGAGAGCTCATCAGCAACCAATATCTGCTCTTGAATGTGATGGTAGAAGGATTTTGACAGGCAGTCAGGACCACACAGTAAAGGTTAATTTTTTTATTATTAACTTATCTTTGTACAATATTTTAATATGTATCTTCTGAGAACACAATTTCTAGATTTTGTCCACAGAGGGGTAATAATTAATTAAGATAAATTATAGAAGCGAAGTCTCACAGAGACAAAGTTATTTATATGAGAAGCATGTATGGAAGTCATCATAAGGTGGCCCAGGGCTTAAGTGATTTAAGTTAGTTAAGTAAGTTAGTTAGTTAGTTATAATATCCCCAATCGGCCCCGGGCCGGTTTGAAGAAAACTCGTTGATAAATTTTGTATTTAAGTTAGTTATTATCTATACCTGATGATGAGAGGGACTGCTTCTCTCGAAACTATAGTAATTTAATAGCTCATATTGTGTGTGTATATTACAAAGTAAAGTAAAACCTATTTTAAATTCTTTACACATTGTCGTACTCTTTACATGAGTGGTTTTTATTCATTATTATTATTATTAAAACATGTTACATTTTCATTCCTATGCTACAAAAACATTAAGAGTTGTAGTTTTGTACTTTAATTTAATGTTTTGCATCAAGTAATTGCTTTATATATTAATTAATTTATCTGTTCCAGGTTTTTACCATCAATAATCTTTCACAATTGTACACGTTACACGGTCATTGTGGACCGATAACATGCATATTCATTGACCGTTTTTCTCCATCTGTTTGTGGAAGTGGATCTCAAGATGGCAAGTTATGTGTTTGGGATCTTTTGACTGGTTTGTACATTTTAAAAAATCATTTATTTAATTTTACATATAAATTATTTTATCTTAAAATAATCTTTCTCTGCTAAAAATTATTTCAGAATTTTAATAATTGTAACAAATTTTTGGTATGAAAACGTACGGTCTTCTTAGCATTTGGTTCTTCATTGCATTTGGTGATTGTTATCCCAACACTTAATTGACGAGAATAAAAAAATAAACAAGATGCAGATTTACATCGGTATTTGTTTCTATTGGTTTCTATTTGAGAGAGATAGAGATAAAGAAGTAAACTATTATCTGTCAAATGTTAAATTAAAATATGAACGCAACACAATCATGAAAAGTTTTGCCACAATTTTACTCTTCTCCGTACATTAAGAAACGTTTGTATGAAACAAACTTTTTTCTACCAACTTCTAATACACCATTAGTCGAAACCCGAGAATTGTGAAGCATCAAATATTGCTATAAATACGTCTAAAATCAACATCAACTCTCATTTTAGTATGAGCGGCCATTTTGTCACGTAACACATCCTTGGGCGTTGATTGATGAATAGAACTATATTTTCTATAAAATTCAGTAAAGGTAACCCTTGTCATCGCGGGGGATACGTTCTAGACACAGTCACGATAAGCGAAATTTCGCGATCAACGGGGGATTTTGAGAAAAACATTGTAATATTCGAAAAACACGTTATTAATAAAAAAACAATATTAAATGGTTTACGTTAAATAATTAATAATTCATTCAATTTGTTCCGCGTTGCAAAAAGGAACTTGGTTCCCTTTTTCGGCCTCTCTACGTTTATTGTACAAAATTTCCCGATAACTGTCAAGTAATTAATGCATTACAGCCACTTTCACAACACTCACTCGCTCGTAATCTTCACCGTTCTCTTCTAACAACTCCATGCATTGATGTGAAGAGAAAGGGTCTTTTCAATGGTTTTAACACATAATTTTCGCACGGGAACAAATTTGGAGACATCATTTTCCAGAGCGTATGACAGTCCTGCGCGATGCGTTTCCGACTAGAAGAAGCGTTAAGCGATCCTTGAACGCTTTAAATCCAGAAGCAGTCTTTTCATCTATGGAAATAAACGTACGTGTTGGCATTCTTTTCCAATAGAGTTCCGTCTCATCCGCATTAAAAATTAAATTTTGTGGATAATTTCCCCTTTCCACAATTTCACGGAACTCCATTGGATATTTTTCAGCTGATTCTACATCTTCACTAGCTGATTCGCCAATAATTTTAAGGCTATGCAAGTTTGATCGTTTTCTAAACCGATCAAACCAACCTTAACTTTTTTAAAAACTTCTTCTCCTCCATGTTGAGATTCTAAACGATCCCAAAGACTAAGTGAGTTATTCATTATGATTTGGGCATGTGGTTTTGATTTAGGTCCTCTATCCATTTGCTTAGTAAATTTTCTATTTCTGTCATCAAAAAACTTCTGGTTCGTGCGACTTTCGTCGCTGTAATGGAGTAACACTCTCACCAGTCTTTTTAATTCTGTCGTTTTGTTACACAGTTGATCGCACTGTAGACTCGGCCAATTTGAAATCCCTTCCCGCAACTGTAATTTCTAACTTTCGATAATTTTTAGATTCTTTTCTAAAATCACTACATTGCGAGTTTTCTTAACTGATTCCTCATTTTGTCTTTTTGACATTTTAAAATTTACAACGTGATAAAAATATGTAGTTAATTTGATTAGGATGCGTTTGAAATTGCAGCTAAGCTTACACTGAAGAACACTGATAAACTCAAATGCGCTGACTCAACCCTACTAGGGACCAGGTACCGGCGTTCTTTTGTTTCACTCACGCTTGTAATTTTACATATGCAATGTTGTGCATGTGCAGCGTGAGAGTGTAAGAAATAAGGTAGCACACATGTGTCACCATTCATTTTGACAATTCTTGGTACATGTCAAGACCAGACAAGTGCCTAGACAAAAAAGATCGCGATATAACGAATCCGCACTCGCCGGGGCCGCGATGAACGGGGGTTTACTGTACATTCTAAATTAGTAATCCTCGGTGACTGCATTCAAAACTTTTTTTTAAATTTTGTACATTGTATATTGCTACTTGCTTTTATACCCCTCATGTATAGTACATATTATTATGTGTTTTGTTACTCATAATATATGAATGTATGTTAATTTACACCACTAGGTATGTCCAGTCCATGCATTGGTAATTGTTATTTATTTCATTTTACTTTTCCTTTATAGGTGCTTGTGTATACAGTTTACAAGCTCATGACGGCCCCATATCTAGTCTCAGTTATACAGCTTCATACGTCATGTCCATTGGGGGAGATGAAAAGTTATGTGTTTGGGACCGCTTTAGGGGTCATCTCCTAAATGCTGTAAATATTGTAAGTTTTTATATGTTAAATTATGTTTTATTATTTGTCGTAGAAAGTCATGTTAATATACTCGTTTCCAATGTTCTTAAAATGTTGCCGTGCATCATTTTGACAAAATACGAGGTTTGATCAAAAAATACGCCTACATTAAGCTGTTGAAAAGGTTACACATATTCTGGTGTGCTCTGCGATTTTATACTTACGAGAAAATGGAACAATGAATTTATTAAATTTTTGTTTAAGAATGGAATAAAGTGCAGCATCGTATTGGAACTGTTGAATGTTGAATTTAATGAGTCTTCTATGAATAAAACAAACGTTTACTAGTGGTAAAAGTGTTTACATGAGGACCACGAAGTCATTGAAGATGACGAGCTCAGCACATCAACTATTGATTATAGACAATCCCCGAATCACCATCGGAGAAGTTGCTGATGCTGTTGGCGTATCGTTTGACTCATGCCGAGCAATTTTTTAAAATGTTTTGGGCATGAAACGATTGATAGCAAAATTTGTTCTGAAATTGTTGAATTTTGACCAAAAACAATGCCAAATGGATATTGCTCAGAAGTAGCTGAATGGTGGCCCAGAACTGCTCAAACAGGTCGTAACTAGTAATGGGTGTATAAACCTGGGTGGAGAGGATTAAACATGGGTGTATAAATAAGATGCTCAATCGAAGCTTCCTGAATTACAAAGAATGTAAAAAGCTTGTCACATTTGGGATTAGTGGATATATGGATTAAGGGATAGTGTATTATAAGTTCTTGCTACCAGATTGTACAATCAATACAAACAAGTATCTGGAAGTTCTACACTATTTGCGTAAAGTAATCCAAAGAACTTGTGGCGAAACAACTCATGGCAGTTGGCCATAATAATGCACCTGCTCACACTTCACCGCTCGTTTGTGAATTTTTGTCCAAAAACAAATCGTTGTGTCGCCTCAGCCTCCGTATTCACCGGTCGTAGTCCCCTGCGACTTGAAAGCAATGAAAGCATGAAAGCACAGCATTCTGCAAACATTGAGAAAATAAAAAAAATAATCACTAAAGAAGTAAAACGCCATGCTAAATATTACATTCCAGAAGCACTGGCACAATTTATTACAGTACCCAGCAGTAAATATTACACATCGAGCTACAGAAAGAGATATAATTGGCTAGCTTCGGCTTCGTAGAGCGTCGTCTCTCACTCACCTATGTATGTCGCTGATTTCAGCAAATGTAAATATTAGGTCCTTACATATGAAATTGGCGTTTAGTATGGGAGGAACATAAAGCCGATTTTTTTTATTATAATATATTTATTTAATCAAAGTATGTACCATTGCTATCTATGCACTTTTGCCATCTCATAGGTAGTCCATCGATCCCTTTACTAAAAAAACCATTCGGACGGGAATCAATAAAATCTTTGAAGGCGGTTTGGACTGCCCCATCGGAGTTGAATTTTTTCCTTTGCAAGAAGTTATCCAAATTTCGAAAAAAATGGTAATCTGTTGGGGCAAGGTCCGGAGAGTACGGTGGATGTCTTAGACATTCCAATTGAAGCTCCTCTAATTTGGTAGCCGTCTGTTGTGCAGTGTGTGGTCTAGCGTTATCATGAAGCAGCAGTGGCCTAGAGCGATTAACCAGCCTCGGTTGTTTAGCAGCTAGCTTTTCCATCATGGTTTGCAGTTGCTGACAATAGACATCTGCCGTAATCGTCTGGCCAGATTTAAGAAAGCTGTAGTGAACGACACCAGCACTAGTCCACCAAACGCTCACAAGTAACTTTTTTGGAGTCAATTTTCGCTTGGGGCATGGTTTGGCTGGTTCGGCAGGGTTCAGCCATTGCGATGAGCGCTTCCGATTATCGTACAGGATCCACTTTTCATCACAGGTAATGATTCGATTTAAAATCCCTTCATTATTGTGCCGGTTGAGTAATGCAACGCAGCAGTCAACGCGCGTTTGTTGATTTGCTTCACTCAATTCGTGAGGTACCCACCTTTCAAGCTTTTTCACCTTACCAATTTGCTTCAAGTGGATTAAAACAGTTTTATCACTAACACCGCAGCCTGCAGCTTACTCGGATGTGGTTTGCGATGGATCCGATTCCACAATAGCCTTCAATTCTTCATTATCAACTTTGGTCTCCGGCCGTCCACGGGGCTTGTTCTGCAGGTCGAAATTTCCAGAACGAAAACGTTGGAACCAAAAACGCACTGTGTTTTCTTTTGCGGCACCGTCGCCATACACATCATTAATCCTTCGAGCCGTTTCTGCAGCACTGGTGCCACGGTGGAACTCGTACTCGTAAATAACGCAATATTTCATGTTTTTCATTTTGTAAACTGAGTGACGCAAAGAAAAAAACAATTGAGGAATAAACAAATGAATTATAATTTTCAAAACACAAATACATGAGTAAATAGCTGTATAAATTTGGATTTGGAATTCCTAACCAAAGAGAAGATATTTGAGATCAAATTTGCCAGTACGGCAAAACGCCAATTTCATATGAAAGGACCTAATATTACTCATCACTGACAAAAGCTTGATGTGTAATATTTTCTGCTAGGTACTTTGAAGGGGATAAAATTAATATTGAGGAATAAAATTTTTGTGTAATATAAAAATTTTGCATATTTTTTGTTCAAATCTCGTAATAATAAATTTAACGTAAAGATTTAATATTGCACAAAAAATAAATAATAAATTGTCAAAAATTTCAAATATAACCCTCGACCACAATTGCGATATGGTATATATTTTTTTCATAATATTTTATGGGTTCTGTGCATAATTAGTTATATTGTTATAATGATGACATTATAAATGGATACTTTAAAATGTAATATCTCCAAAACTTCTACATACGATTTTCTTTTCTTCACTGAAACCTGGTTATCCGATAATATCATATCAGCAGAACTTGTTTAACCGAATATCATATCTTTCGTTGTGATCGAGCTGCAGCATCTAACGAAACCAGAGGAGGTGGGGTTTATGATTTGTGTCAATAAGAAATATTCTTGCCATACAATCGAATCTTCCAGTAATGTTTCTAATCAGTTATTCTTATATTACAATTGACTCTAAGAAACTATTAATTGGTTGTGTATACATTCCTTCTTCGTCTATTGATACATATAAGGTTCATATAGAACTAGTTGAAAGAGTTTCTAACAATGTAAATTCAATTTTAATTTTTTTGGCGACTGTAATGTTCCTAAAGTAACATGGATAAGTGATAAACATGGTGTGAAAGCACAGAGTCCAATCACCCCAATAACAGCAGAATTAGCTAATTCTTTTGCCTCTATAAACATGTATCAATTAAATTATATAACAAATTGTTCAGAGTATTGTATGAATTTAATTTTTAGTACTATTCCCACCATAAATGTAACTGAATCTATTGATCCATTATTACCCATTGATAAATATCATCCACCACTCAAATACCGTATGCTTTTTATGAATGTTCTTAAACCTAATGATTCTAAATACATATATGTACTATAAATTTGACATTGGCATGTTGTCATGTCTATTAAGGACCTCGGAGTTATTCTGTACTATAAACTTACATTTAATGAACAAATAGATATTGTGGTAAATAAATCCTTTAAACTCTTAGGATAGAATATCTTCTGATTTCACCAATATTCACACTATCAAAACTCTTTACTGTTCACATGTCCGTCCTTAGAATATGCCTCTGTGATTTGGTCTCCCTTCAATATAAACCATATAAGTCACATTGAATCCGTGCAACGTCGTTTCTTAAGAAAAGTTCCATGGATGGTGGGAATGGATAGAGGAGACTACTCCTACAGTGAAATTGAATCAATCTTAAAAATTTGTAACCTCCAAAAATGTAGAAAAAACACTGACTTAATCACCATATTCAAAATATTAAACCGCCACACTGATGTGCCTTCGTTACTGGGCCAAATAAAATTCAATAATTCTTCCCACAGACTCAGAAATAATGAAGTGGTGTTCCTTAGCCATCATAGAATTAATTATGGATTTCATGCTCCTATGACACGGTTATTTCGTTTTATAAACTCAAGACAGGATCTGGACTTCTTCGGTGTAAGTCTGTCCAGATACAAACAATCTCTGATTAGATAGTCCAGACTTGTCTTCATTTTGTTGGTATCTTTCATTTGTTCTTGCTTTAATTTTAAATTATTAAAACCAATATTCTGATGTATTTTATGTTGTTCATGTTATGTATTACACTTTATTGGACTATGTCCGTTAATTTCAATAAATAAAAATAAAATACAGAAAATAATAATAAATATGTACATTTTTAATAAACAACAATCATAGGTATCCAGAAAAGTTCTTGCCAATTTATGTAAGTCATAATTCCTGAGATTTATACTACGCCGAAATTTTTTATGACATTCTGAAAATGTGCCGTGAAGGAATAAAGTGCTTGTTACTGATTCTAAAGTTTTCTTTGGGTGATAAGAATCAAGGATGGACCACGGTCTGGAAGACCTACTTTGAACGGTGAGGATTTGAGGGCAGCAATCGACAAAATCTTAATTATCCCCCGCGGGGAACTTTCCATTGCATTTAATATAAATGAAGAAACCATAAGATCCCAGCTGCATCTATTATAACAGACTTGAATGGGTTCAGGTGGAATTGTTTAAAAATCAGGCAATATTGGAAACAAAGAAAGTTTTGTTTCTTCAAGATAACGCTTGGCACCAACAGATTAACAGTTTTTTGTCAATCTGGATAACAGTGTGAAAGAAAAGCAGTTTAACAATGGCAGTGATTTGAAAAAAAATTCATGTCTTCTCCAAAGTATATCTCAAGACTAATTAAAAAAGTAAGTATTTGGTTGGTGCATAATTAACCTTCAGTTTTATTAAGGTTATATTGTATAACTTTACAAAAAACAAACTCAAAACCGTACAATTATCGTTCTGAAGCATAGTTACCATCAACATCAATTACTATTACCCATTTGCTTGGAAGACGCTCGATTCCAAAGATGATGTGTTCCCCACGGAAACAATTAAATAGCAGGTGCGGTCCGCTGAGTTCGCTTCCGAAGCCGCCGATGTACTAGCAGGCCGGGAGTGTAGAGCGCAGAAAATTCCTCAAGTCCAGAATCCGTGCCAAGTCGTCGCCTCAGGTGGTAAAACAAGTCCAATAAATCCAAAATTGTAGCCAAGTCCAAATGCAGAAGTCAGTAGAAAATCCAGAGTCCAAATCCAAAGAAGAAAAGCAGGGGTCAAGCAGGGTGTGAAGTGAAACGCAGAATAAAATGTTCCAGTAGGCGTACTCGGCAGAGGCTCCCAGCAGAATGAGGCACTCGCCCGCCCGGCGCGATATTTATACAGTCCGGAAAGCTTCCCCCTGACTAGCGCGGCCGACCAATCAGCGCGCTCGATTCACCGGGCGCTCGGAGCGCAAAATGACGGCCTCCCGTGCCGATTCGCGGATTAAAATTAAATATTTTAATCGATAGCAAATTAAACGCCACCCCCCTGGGGATTTTAACACATCATCTATACCAATCTATGTCTTGCCCACAGGATGATGTCGTTTACTGGAACCGCAAGAGTGACTTTACCTAGTTATTCAACAAAATATGCCGATTTACCGCGGCATTTTCAAGAATTAATTTACATTTAATTCGGTTAAAAATAGTAAACATGATTTTACGAGATTCTAAGTTATACCATTAGATAGATCTCAACCAAGCGCATCCTTTGGTGATATTTTCAAGTATGTCGGATAGATATTAATTGCGTAATAGGCAGACAAAGTGTGTCACCACAAATAAAGCGCACTAGCTAACTTTCAGACACGCAAAAACATATCACTCCCATAGATGTTCACATGAGGAACACAATAAAAAATGTTTCAGCTCGCTAGGACGTCTGTAACGTCCGTAATCAGAGTTCAAAAATATTCGCTGGTGGCCCTTGACTCCAGCTGCACGGCGACACTATGGCGCCGGGTTTTTTCCATTACCCGCGCGGGCTGCATACATACAGGCGGCGCGGTCAAGCGAGTTTATCAGGGCCCACGCGAGATATTTTACTCTCAATTTAAACATTTTTTATTTTAATTTCTACTTTACAATACCACACAAAGGACTCATTTGGCACATTTAAATACTTATGTATTTTTACTTCCTCGCCTCTTCGAGGCAGGACATTTACATAAATTCCATCAAAATAGCGGCCATTCTATGATAGTCCGCGGCGCTCCGCGCGATTTAAAAATGATTTTATTCCCATCGCGCGAGCTTTCCCTGTATATCAAGACCACGAAACATCAATTTTATTCAATATTACATTTACAAATGTCTTATCTAATTCTTAAATATTTCATTCTTAAGATATTTCATTAAATATTTCATCAAACTTAAATATTTCATTTTCTTAAGTATTTCAAATATTTCAACACTTTACAAGATAAGACCAAAAATGCAATTTCTTCGTGGAACTTTTCCAACGCCCTCCGTCGGAGATGTCACATATCGCAACGCCGGCTCGCTGCCCGCGCCGACTATCCGCTTGGAGGCGAGGTGGGTCCATACAACGGACCTGAGCCCCCCGAAAGGGCCAACATTCATGACTCCGCGTACGGCGCTTGCCCATACAACGGACTTGGGCCCTCCGAAAGGGCCAACATTCATGACTCCGCGTACGGCGCTTGCCCATACAACGGACTTGGGCCCTCCGAAAGGGCCAACATTCATGACTCCGCGTACGGCGCTTGCCCATACAACGGACTTGGGCCCTCCGAAAGGGCCAACATTCATGACTCCGCGTACGGCGCTTGCCTATACAACGGACTTGGGCCCTCCGAAAGGGCCAACATTCATGACTCCGCGTACGGCGCTTGCCCATACAACGGACTTGGGCCCTCCGAAAGGTCCAACATTCATGACTTCAGACGGGTCATCATCATCACGTCGTCATATCAGACGGGTCATCATCATCATCCCGTCGTCATAATTCTACCTGTCCGATACATGATGAATGTTCAGTGTCTTTCGTCCTCTTCCACAACTGCTAGAAGAGCCTGGTCGTCAAAATCAATATTTTCCTGACTTGTTATCTAAGCTGGTATCACCAGGTTTGAATTGAACAAACTACTTGAAGGGTAAAGGGCCACAATGTAAAGTACCAGATGGCTGGATCCTGGAACTTCTTGCCCAAACTGCGGCGATATCCCTGTGCGATTATTTATTTTATTTAGAATTCGATAGGCACCCTGTTATGTCTTGCACTTGTAGGTAGGTTTATTTTGACAAAGATTCAATATATATATTATATAGCTCGTGCAGGCGCGAGCGGACCAAAACACAGCGGCGTGATTCACTCCTCGAATTTAGCAGCAATATTATAAATCACAATGTGATGGCGAGGTTTATTAATTTTATATGAAAGGAATGCGATGCGTAAAAAATGTCACTGCTGATGCTTCAAGGTCAGAATGCGAAATGAGCATTATCATACTCATTGGACATCTGTCGTCACGTTCCAAGCCAATAGCCAGAGGAGAATCATTCCGGGTTGCCTTCAGCCCAACCAACATCGCGATTGACATGACAGACAATAATTCTTTGCACAATCATCACTCTCAGCATGCCAGTTGCTAAACATTCCTTCGCCGAAAATGCATATTCTTGAGATTGTGAAATAACTCTGTACTAAATAAAGTAAAAACTCTAAACAACAGTTTTCCACGATTTATCAAAGTGATGCGGCACAATGTGGCGTATATCTGTATGATTTTCGATGTGTATTTTAATTTCTCAACCCCATTAAAGAATTATACTATGACAAATGTCATACATCAACCTAATAATAAATTGTTATCTATGTAAGCTGTGAGTGATACAGTACAAAGGTTCATATTTCTATGAATAAGCGTATTTTGAGCCAAAAACTTTCATACATAAACATCGGCAAAAACTTTTCTGGGGAACTGATTTATATAGGTTGCTGGTTAATTGTCATTTTTGACATCTGTCCTGTTTGTTTATAATAGTGAGTGTCAAGAGCGTGTAATGAATGTTCAACATTTTGTATTTATTATTTACGTATATTCTTTCAGGGCCAAGGAGCAGGTGGTTGTGGATTACTGAGTCTCACTCATTCTCTCGTGGTAACTGGCGGTCGAGGCGGACTCACTGTGTGGGATGCTAGCACTGGAATGGCAGTTCGCAAAGTGCATTTAGGTAAGTAATTAACATTCTTTTTCCTTAAACAATGTTAAGAATATTGAATGATTATTCATATACATACATATTTGCTTCAGAGACAATTATGTATCACTTATTTATTGTGTGTGATGTAGTAAGTCAAAAAATACCTTTTTTTTTTGGATTTTTAACATTTTATAATTCCTTCCAACGACTCATTAAAGATCAAAAAGATTTTTTTTTAAATTGTGAAAAATTGGATTCACCAGCAAGGGTCCAGAGAGTCCCCAAATCCGGGCCAGCCGCATGGAGCAAGGAAGAGATGAAAGCCTCAGGGCTTACAACCTGTCGTCGGCAGTTTTAAGATTTTTTATGCTATGGCTACGTGCACCTTTCTTCCACCTCCTCCCTGCCCCCTTAGAGCGACAATTTTCTAAATGTATTTTATTATTTTATATTTATATTATAATAGTATTTTATGCATGTTCAGAGGTGTTTAGAACCCTCAAGAGTATTTTGTTCCTCGGACCTGTGTAATCAGATATGGTATAATCTGGTAATTGTCTCCTCTGTCCAAGAATCCATTCACATATTTAGTCCCAGGACCTTGAGAAAGCTGTAAACCGACTTGGCTGGCAGTCCTCTCACTCCCATCTCCACTGCATAAAGTTTTATCATATAACCATTTTTGGGGGTCTTATCCAATTTACTCTTATATTTATTCATTTTATACGTATGGTCTTTTGGAATGTCAGCACAACCAAGAAGACCTGCTAAGTGTTCTTGAGTATAAAATTATGTCAGGTGTCATTGCTGTAGCGCACAGTTCTCTTGGGAACTTATATTATATTGCCCCGAAGCGGAGTCTATAATTATTCTCCAGTCTTGCGCTTTTTTGATTTTTGAAGACGATACTTTTGATTTCCTCCTTCCCTTTTACCCGGGCCTTACAGTGTTGATCTTTGTAATACTCTCCCTGGTGAAACCTTTGTTTATTCTAGCTATTGCTAGATACTCTCCCTGAGTACATCCAGCACCTTGTGTATCTACCATCTTCCAGAGCGATTTTACATCTCGGTAGGATGTGCCTTGCTGTGTATACATTGACATTGCGTAGATTGCATTTAGAGTAAAGCAATTTACATACTTACTATTGCTGGGGCCAGGGAGTGTGTTTCGAAATTCATTTAAATAAAATTTCAGATGACCAGCATGGCCCTCCAGTGCACGTGGAAGGAACATCTCCCCTACAAAAACCAATCATGCTTCATTTTAAAGATTATTGCATGGAGTCTGTAACTTTTGTCATAGTCTCTCTATACTAGTCTTCATTTGAACCTTTTCAGCCTTCAGTTTTTTTCCCATCCTAGACCACTTTTGTTGGTGTTTGCTCCTGTCAATAATTTATGATAGAATTCCGTACTTGCTTTGAGTTCCATCTCTCTTGTTGTTGAAGATCTCTGAACCAACATTCTGACACATTTGGGTCTCTGGAGTTTCCTAGGATGTAGTGCTTTGTGATATTCGCTTTTTCTTTTAACTATCTGTTTCAAGACCCGTTGAATTAGTTTTAATATCAACCTACAGGCCCTTGCAAGCTTATGACATAGGTCCATGTCTCCAAATCTTTTTGCCTCTCGCAGTTTCTTCTGTACATCTCTCTTCTGTCGTTCGAGTTTTTCTTTAAAGGTGTTCTTCCTATTTGGAAATTGAAATTTATTTGGATAAGGGAACAGTTTGATTGAGGGATATGTTTGGTTGAGGAAAGGTTCTGCAAAATAATTATAGACTGCTCTGAGGAATTCCTTCACCTCAATTTTCCCATTTTTTAACAGAATAGTTTTCAAATTGCTGTCATGAACCAACCATGTTGTTTCAGAAATTTGGGGCAGTTTTAGTGTCATTTGGGCATCAAGAGATGCGGGGAGAGGTTCCGCTTTTGCCATTGTATTTAATATTTATCTATTTTGAACGTAAATGCAATTTAATGAGGTTGTATATTTTATAAAGTGTATCATTTTACTAATGAACTTTTATGTTTTTTTAGGTCACAATGATGGATGTATTTTCGTAAGACAGATATTGCCACTAAAAGATTCGATCGTTTGTGACTACGCCAACCAACTACGCATCATTCGTTTTCCACATGTAACCAAGGTTGATACAAACTTGGCCACTAAATGTGACTGATTTATTGTTAACTTAATTTCTGAAATAATTTCATATAACATGGAGGGTAATTTTTTCTTCTTCAGAAAGAGCTTTTCAGTGATTAATTTGATAATGGTATCAATCAATTCCAATATGTTTATAAGAATGGCGATCAAAATACTGATTCGAGACTGTGAAAACCAAATTTTTAGGAGAATTCTAATATTCTTCTCATTCTGCCAAAATAGTAAATAACTCATTGCTATCACAAGTTTCACAGAAATACATCAAAATTATTCCATGTGGCTGTATCGTCACTAAAAATGTTCATGTTATATTTATCTTGTTGTACTGAGAATAAATCTGAATTTCATCTTAGAATATACAGAATAAGAGGCTAACAGTACTCACAAGTACTACAATTCCATTAATAGGTTCAAGCTATGAAACATTGATTGATTCATATGGAAAAGACCACATCATGTAGTACTGAATTTTATATATATTATTTTGCTTTTTGCTTGCTATGTCTACACAGACATGCATTTAATTTTAGTGATTTAATCTTCTTCAATGTTTCAATTCTAATTTATTTATTTGAAACTGAACTACACTAAATGAGGCTTAAGAAAACTTTTATTTTGAAATTGCAACATTATAATAATTTTACTAAAATATTATTTGTTAATCTTGTATGTATTTGATTTTTTCTCCAACATATTTTTTTTTTTATAAACTAAATTGCAGAATGTAAACTCTGCAATTCATAAATTTAAGGTTTTATGTTGATTTACTGTTCACTAAAAACATCAATATACTCAAAATTTAGTTTCATAGAATTTAATAAATATAACATAAAAAAATATTTTTTAATACGAATATAAAAAGATCATACAAATTAATAAAATAACCCATATTCACTGTTGGAACAGTTATTTAGTATTTATCTTGTCTCCGTACTATATTATAAAGATTTGTATTTTGTGATGGAAAATTAGTTATATTTTTAAATAATATATCAATAAAAATACACTATGAAACTCAATACACTATGAAACTCGATAACTCAGATTGATTTATGTGGGAAAACAATGCACTGGCATATCATTGATGCAATTTCATCACCACAGATCCTGAAATAATCGGCCGTATTCTGAAACAAGCAATATTGCTATTTCGGTATCTTTAACAGTTATTGTATAACATTGCAATGCTGTCAGTTTTGTTGTATTAAGTTTGACAGGTTTGAAATTAATAAATCAATCAATCAAAAAGGTCTTAAACATAAGCAAATGTTAAGTTACTCACAAATTGTAAATAATGAAACTTTCTGATTGATTGAATTCATTAATTTCAAACTTAATACAACAAAATTTAAGGCATTATAATGTTATACAATAACTGTCAACATAGCAATATCTAAAATAGTCGAAATAGCAATATTGCTTATTTCAGAATACGGCCAAACATTTATTAGAGAGGAAAGAATACAATACTGGAAATTATTTTTTATTAAAACACATTTGTATGTAGGAAAACACGGGAATCAATGTATAATGGTAAAAATAAAAAAGAATCAATGTTTAGTACACAACTCAAACTGTTCTTTTTTATATTAAAATATTTAAAAACTAAAAAAAGCTTTTATCCTTTTATGTGGTTTTATGAATTATACCATGTCATGGTAATAAACAATTTCAGAAACTTAAAAACATAAAATAATAAGACAGATATAGGATACTTTTGATTTATGACGCACTCAAAACTTCATTATGTAGTATGTATATGTTACAGTGAATCTGTATTTCTAGTGAGTCTACATTCACTGACATTTTAGAGAAATTATGTTCAAGGTCATTCTTATCATATCCAAGCAGATTTTCACCAATAGAAATTATTACAATATTTTAACTGATATCTTACTAGTGAAGTTATGTGTGTTTCCGAACTGTCATTAATGAAATTTGACAGATTGTCCATGAATGCACGCATTTCTCACAGCGTAGACAATTTATCGGTGAAACCATCTATATTTTGCACGCAAACGCACGCAATTCTCAAAGCATGGAAAGTATTAAGGCGGCACTTCACTTCGCAATTATTGTTTGATGAATTTAAGAATGTTATATACGTACGCACAACCAGCGTTGCCAACTCTACATATTTTTACGTAGATCTACGTACTTTAAGCTTTTCCTGCAATCCTATGATCTTCAGTCCCAGAATCTACATATTTTGTATCAATTAACAAAATTACAAATCATACAATTTTACAAAATAACAGCTCATTAGGCTGAATGGGTATAATTTCCTTTTCATTCGTGAAAAAAGCTAATAAATGTTCCGTTTCTTTCATACTACCCCAGACTCGCTTCGCCAACACAACACTTGCCTCATTTATTTTATAAACAAAGTTCCCGTTCCATAGATCTGTGACTATGTAAAACGAAACGTCTCGTCTCGAAGGGAGAAATTTACATAACCAAAGTGTAATCTAACCTGTGTAAATCTAAGTGTAAACTTAATCTAAAAATACTAAGGAGTGGTTTTGATTTCTATCTTCTGATATTGTTCAGCTTTCTGCTCAATTTAATTGAACTCAATTATGGAGATAAGCAGTGACAGATGAAGAGCAGAGTGTTACTCCCACTAAAAAAAGAAAGCTGCATTATGAACAAAAATATTCTCACTTGTGGGAAACCGACAAAAAAAATTTGCTTCCCCTTTGAACATGAGCAGAGACAAAGGCTGAAGAAGTTAAGATTTATAAACCCTACAAAGGCTGAAGAAGTTAAGATTTATAAACCCTGAGACATTGCTGGACCCAAATTCTAAACATTCTGTACCATTTATAGCTCATTTGGGGCAAATGTTTCCAAGTAATATTTTTATCCTTAACTTTAAATATTTTATTAATGAGTTGAGTCTGCTGCACTTTACTTAGTTTTCATTTAACTACCTTTACTTTCAAGATTATGTCCAACAGACCTGACTGAGCTAGACCGGGAATGGCGAGCTCTTAGAAACACAAGTCTCCCATTTCAAGGGGAATAGATAATTAAACCAGATGATTTTTGGCTTCATGTGTCTAAAATAAAGAAAGGCGATTCGTCGCAAATATTTCCATTATTGGCCCAATTTGCTCACATTGCCACATAGCAGTGCAAACGTCGAGCGTCTGTTTCTTATGAAAAGAGACATCAGAAATAGACTTTCTACTGAAACTCTAACGGCTTATTTTACACGAAAAGTGGCTTAAAAAGAAACCGCGAGCCTTCGCAGGAACACATTTAATATTTTAATAAATACATATATGTATAAATTTAATTGATTTATCTGAAACTATTAATGAAAAAAATTAATAATAAAACACTCGTTTTATTCAGTTTTACCTACCCTAACTTCTTCATTTCACCCAGAAAATAAGGACGTAGATCTACGAACTTTTTACAAACAAAATTTACTAATTCTACATAATTTTCTAATGTGGCCTATGCCTTTTTCAAAATCTGAGTCGGCAACACTGCGCACAACCAAAATGATATCATTTGATAATAAGACAGATATAGAATACTTTTGGTTTAGATCCAGATTGAAATTGAACTAATTACTAGCGATGGGCGACTCGAGTTAATTTACTCGAATAAACCGAGTTATACTGCCGGCGAGTCAACTCGAGTGGCATTTTCGGCAGCTCGAGTCAGCTCGCTGTCTCAAGCCACGCGAGAATGTTTGAACGAAACGACCGCAGATGGCGCGGTCCGCGCGGGCCGCTCGACTCGGCTCGGCTATCGTCGGAACACTTCGCCTTTTGGCGGCGGAAGACGAAGTGTTCCGTCATAATACGGGTACGTCCTACGTACTACGTATTGTATATTCGACTGTATGTCGCAAATATACAGAGTGAAACATACAATATTATATACCTAATTATACTTGTACAAAGCAAGCTTCCACCAAAAATGAGTTTCCTTCCAGCAAACCCTTTAAGTAAATATTATATAATCAAATATTTTAATAAATAATAATTAAACAGAGTAATTTATATCAAAATTTACAATTAAATTATTATTACATCAAATAGGAACTTTGAATTAGGTATTTGAAATTTACGAAAAGCGTTTAAATAAAGAATAATTAAACCGAAGAAATGTATCAAAATTCAAAATCTACAACTAAAATATTATTATTCGTATTTTCATCAAATAGGAACTATGAATCAATCACATTTACGAAAAGCGTTTTAATAAATAATAATTAAACAAAACAAATGTATCAAAATCTGAAAACTAAATTATTATTATTCATATTGACTGCAAATTATATTCGCGGAAAATCAAACACGGGTAATTAATAATTACGCAAATTACGCGGTCAATATCAGTAGAAAATTATAAGACGTAACGTAAAAGTCGTAAAACTTTAACAAAGGTTCGTGACTGAGTGATATCGTTCGTACGAGCGAGCTCGGGTTGCCGAACCAAACCGAGGCTGACCGAGCCAACACGAGACGTCCCGAGTGACTCGAGTCCCGAGTAGAGCCGAGGCTGACCGAACGGCGGCTCGATTGGCCGAAGTGGCATGACGTCGTTCGAAGACCGAGTTAACTCGGTTTATCGCAAATCGGTTTAATTCAACTCGGTTTTCGAACAATACTACTCGGGTTGACTCGCGCTTTCGAACGATTTCAGTTTGCAAACGCCGCGCGTCGCTCGACCCGGCTCAGGGACCGTGACCGCTATATGTTATTTGCGTAATTATTAATTACCCGCGTTTAATTTTCCGCGATTGTAGTAATGGGTATTAGTGATTAGTATTTGCAATAAATATTCCGCGTGAAAATAATAAAATAAGAGCGTCGCATGGGAGTTTTTTTCCAAAAATAATAATGACAACAGAGTCAAATGCAAATTATGTGCCTGTAAATTATAAAGACATAGGTAACATCTCCACATTAGTAAATCACTTGAAGAAAAAACACCTTGTTGAGTACTTATCTCTTTATTTATACGTAAATCTAGTATTTATCCTTATTTATATTATTTTTCTAAAAGTTTGTTTGACTGGAGATGATTGACTAATGAGTTTGCGACATCGAGTTGAGTATACGTAAGACGTACCCGTACGTATGATGTTCGTACTTCGTAGGTACCGATCTGGCACCGAGTCAACTCGAGTTGCGACTCGAGTCAGCTAACATTTCAACTCGATATACTCGAGTTAGAAAAAATACAACTCGGCCCATCACTACTAATTACATAACTTCAATCAAGCTCTCAATTTCACGGATACGAGTTTCGTGGACAGGATTTTTATGAATTTTGCAGACACTGTTTATTCTAGACAGGTATGTTGTGGACATTGATTATTCAGGACAGGATTTTTGCAGGCCAGATATATATTTTTGATATTATATTTGAAAAAATGTTCAAAGTATTTGGATTGTTGATGTTTTTAATGCTTACTAATGCTTATGCCAAAAAGATTTTTTTATCCGTGAAAATCCTGCCCGGAATAGTCACCGAACAGTACCTAAGTAATGTTTACCTAAACGAAACCAAATTCCATAATATTACAAATATGCATCCTGTCTCATATGTTCTATAATTGTCAGATGTCTGATAAATATTATGCTCAAATTTAATATCTTTTATTGTGAAATCTATTTTTCATTTTCAGCAATAATTTTATATTTTTTTTAAATATAATTTTATTTTTCGAAAAAAAAAAAATTTTGTTCCTGCAGTCGTCAGATATCTTAAAAACCCAGAGTGCGCGATCTTTAAGCCGACACATCTCACTTCGCGATTCGTACATGTTTTACTGTGTCGCTGACCTATTTTCATTGAGGCGTTAAAATAGGACCGCAAAACGAGTACAAATTGCGAAGTGCAAGTTACGAATTGCGAAGAATTACGAAGTGCGACCAGCTTTATACTTTCTATGCTTTGAGAATTTTGTGCGTTTGTGTGTAAAATATTGATGGTTTCACAGATATATTGTGTATGCCTCGAGAAATGCGCGCATTCGTGGACGAAATACATTTTCACAGATAATGTACAGTGAATCTGTAAATTCATTGATTGACATCACAGAATAGAGAGATTGACATGTTTTCGCTGCCCCCACTCTGCCCAACCGGGTAAAATACATTTCTACTAGTGAAAATATAGTCTCACAGGAAATACAAATTGTCTGTAACATGTATATGTTCATATAACTATCTAAAACATCTTAATCCTATGAATAATTTTTTGCACGGAGAAAAATAATCAAAAATTTTCAACAACATGATAAGTTTTACATGGATGTTGCCATCCAGAGTGATCATTTTTCGGGTTATCATACCTATTCCCAGTATTGTGTTTTAATTACGGAAAGTTTACATGTTGGACCATATTCCAGCATCATAACATATGAAGGGCAGATGTAAAGACAAGGGTTTAAGATATCTTCCAATATGCACTATATACATGAATATGATAGATATATACATGTACATGATGTGAACAAGTTACATACACATCATTGATGTGTATATCACTCAATCGATGTAAATGTGATACAATTTAAACTGTATATACTTTACTGGAGACAATTATCAAAGTTTGTATCAGTTTCAATAAAATTGGTCGGCTATGTAAAATAATATCTGCTATTATGTGCTAATTTCGCTAATTTCTTATATCTTCTCTTGTATGTACATATATTATTTTTGACAACCACCCCCCTGGTGATTCAATCGAGAATTGTTGTTTATCCATAAAGGGAAAGGAGCACTGCTAAAATAATAACACTATGCCCTCTACATTATTTAAATTTAGGCTACTGTTTTCCTGTTTTTTTTTTCCATAAAATACTGCACTATTTTGAGATGCTTCATTTAATTAAAAGTACAGATACACAAGCTTATTAGTGGCATGCTAATGAGCATGCCACTAATAAGCATGCCCTAACAACTGTACACACTTGCTCATTACTAGCATGCTTATTAGTGGCATGCTCTTGTCATAGAATAGAGGCGCTCTTGTTCAAAATGGAAACTTTGCAAACTGAAATAGAAAATTGAAGTGAACCAAAAAATCAAAAAAATCAAAAAAGTTCCCGAGTTTCCATCCGCACATTTTTGATTTTAGTTTTTATAATTTTTATTGTAAGATTTGAATCATTCATGCCTTTTAATAAAGTTTCGTAAACATTATTTCTCGCTATATTATTTTTACACAACGGTGACCGAGTATTCCACAGACATTCGTGATTCCTATAATAAGTCACGAAAAGTAATGTTTTATCATCTCCCCAACGCGCCATATTTGTTTCATCTGTCGCGCACTGATAATACTAGCCGCGAATGACATAAGCATGCTCATAATAAGCTAGCCTGTTCACACATGCTCCAAAGATACCCCTTCTCATGGTGAAAGACAGTGGCATGCTTATAAATCAACCGGCGGTTGATTTTTGAGCATGCCACTAAGTGACATACTCATTACTAGCAATCTGCGTACACACATGCCACTAATGAGCAAGGTCTAAAGAAGGTCGATACTGCGCATGCTCACGTGCCACTAATAAGCATGTGTATCAGTAGCTTAACTCAAATGTACATTATTTTTAATTGTGTAACTTTTCTATCAACACACTAATTTGTACGAGGTTTGATCAAAATAATTCTGGGATTTTTAAATTCACACACACGCCGTACTTTTTGCTTATGTTGGTACACATGTTCATGAATTGTGTTAATTTCCAGTCAAGTCAGAGTCATAATTTGTTTTTGACAGGCAAATAAGTAATAGGCATTTTGGTATGTTCAGCGATTTTGTTCTGAAATTATTGAATTTTCAGCAAAAACTGCATTTTAAAGATATTGCTGGGCACCTGTTGAATGAAATCTCTGACAAATCAGAATTGCTCTGTTGCTTCATATCAGGTGACAAATCAGAGGTAGTTATGATATCAAAAGCAAAGGCCCAATTGTCTTAATGAAAGTATCATGAAGAGTCATGATCAAAAAAAGCACCTCACATTTGACTGAATTCCAAGGCTATCCTCTCTGTTACTGATTACCGTGGTATAAAAAACCACTACTAATTCTTACCGCTGGCTATCACCTGAAACTTTTATGCTGTTTTCGAGAAGCAGCTTGTGGATACTGCAGCATGACAACATTGTCCTGTCAAAGTACGGTAGTGATGAAGTATTCACCATGTTCACTATGACCCGCTATGACTTCCTATTTCCCAAGATGAATATAACCTGAAACTGTGAAAGAACAACATTTTTGCGGCCATGAAAGAGATAAAAACAAAATGGCTGATGAGATGAAGGCTGCGTCAAAAAGAAGTATGTATTTTGAGGATTGTAAAAAATGCTGGGATTAGTGTGTTATATTTATTTTATTTGTTTATTTGCATTTGTTAATACAAGTTATTAATAACTGCCACGGCAATTATTAATAATAATAATGTGGCAGTTATTATCATATGATATTTATGTAATATTAACAAATGACAATTAAAGAAAGTATAAGCATAAGAATGAAAGTAGATCAATAATAATAAAGTAAATCATAGGAATACCTAAATATAAAAGAAAAGAAAATATACATGCACAATTAAAATAAGAATTTAAGTAGTTACAAAAAAAAATCAGTTTTTTCCAATTCAGACGTCAAGGGCGGATCACTTCTTCAGCATACCTTCTACCTGATATTTTTATAAACTTAGTAATATGATGTTTAAAAGGTTTGTGTAGAGTTATTTTATTAGTTTCATTAGGTAACTTGTTAAAAACAAGCGGAGCAGTGAAATTAAACAGTCTTTGCCCAAAAGACGTTTTCCTTTTAGGTACCTCGAAATTAATTGTATTTGCCAGCCTTGTTACCTATGTTTGTTGTGTACGATTAAAATTTACCTTGTCCTTGTGGAAATTTATAAGTATGGTTTTAAGGTATAATTGTCTCGGGTCAAGAACATTAAATATTCCAAACAAATCATCTGAAGGAAACATTCTCGATTTCTTGGTGATTATGCGCATGATGCGTTTTTGTGATTATGTCAGCGAATCCATGACTGATCTGACACACCCTCCCCATTCAATTATAATAATATATAATAAGATAATAGGGATTGAGTGATGGAACAATATATAGACCTGAGGGATACAATATCTACCACATTTCTCAGACTTCTATATATGTATCCCATTTTCCTAACCTTATTAGAGAGATCTTGTATGTGTCCCTGCCAACTGAGTTTGTGGTCAATTATAATTCCTAGGTATTTTATATCACATGCTTTTTCAAGACATATACAGTTGCATCCATTTGGTAAACTACAGCTGTGCAACTGTACTTGATAATTTATGATGACTTTAGGTTGACCAGCTTCTGTTGGACTGAATGTTAGGTACTTAGTTTTTTCAATGTTCAGTGAAAGTAAATTTCGGTCAAGCCACTTTTTAACGGTCACTATACCATTTTCTGCTATTTTGTGAGCAGTTTCCCATGTTCTGCCTTTAAAAAGTAATCAGTATCATCTGCAAATGAAATAACTTGACCCTCAGTTGGCAAATTACACAAATCATTAAAATACAGGAGAAAGGGGATTGGTCCAAGGACACTTCCCTGGGGTACACTGTGTGTTATATGTTTTGTTGTACTATAATTTCCTTCCAGTGAAACAACTTGAGATCTCTCTGTAAGATAGCTTTTAAACCAATCATGGGTCACACCGTCACATCCTATACGCGATAAATTAACAAGCAATTTATCATGTGAAACTGTATCAAATGCCTTAGCAAGATCAAGAAATATTGCGATGCACTTATCTCCATTATTGGTGTATTTTGTGACAAATTCAGTCATTGCTGTTATGGCATCTCCAGTGTACATGTGCTCTCTGAAACCGTATTGATTTTTTGATAAAATTTGTCGTTTATTTAAATAAGTTAATAATCTTTTCTTAACAATTGGTTCGAAAATCGACAAATAAAATATTGGCATAAATGTAAAATGTATAATAATATGAAAAAATAATAAATGTCTTGAATCGTTGATAGGGTCCAGGCCGTAAAGGCAAAAATAGCATAAGAATAAAATTGTAAATATGTGTTTTTGACATGTGATAATTATGTATATAACTGTCAATGAGGGTCCCGTTAATGAGTCATCCATTAGAGCGACGACCGCGGCCGAGGGAGAGTGATTAAAATATCACGATGAGTCACTCGGGCCGCGGGCGCAGTTAATTAAATATTTTAATTTTCTTTTTAAGATAAAAATCGCAAGTACAAATCAGGTAGTCGCCTGGGGAGCGGTTAACTAAAATGAATTTGCCCCTCATCCCTGGACCAATAGAGATGAGGCAGGTAACAACTGAGACCCACACGGCTCGTGGCTTAAGATAGCGCGCCGTATATTTTTTCGTACGGCGCTAAATTTAGATTCACCATCGCCAGAGAGCTCAATAACTAAAGTGTGAGGTATCATTTTCATCAGGAAAGCAAGGGCTACCTGATGCAATAATAATAATTCAAATATTTTTATAAATAAACAAATTTCATTTTTTCATCACATGCACGTGATTAACAAGCGCTGACATGCCCGGACAGTAGTCTGCGTATTACACCCACATGCGGGCATGTCAGACGCACATTTTGACATATGACTCATTAGCGGGAGATATGAGAGAGCGGATTTATCTTAAAAAACATCCGCGCGCCGCGAGATATGCGCCGCCGTTGCATGGTATCGCCGGCGCCCAGCGGTCATTCCGCTAGGCCAAGCCCACAGCTTCCGTGGTCCATCACGTTACGCCGATGCCTGCAATAAAGATGAATATCCCCTCTCTCACTAATCCCTTTTTGGCAGTTATTTTCCCGTTATTTTGGCTGGACCCAAATAAAAAGGCTGCGAAAACCTAGCGAAATCACAGTGCTCTCAGTGCCTTAGTGCCCAGTTAGTATTTATTGCCGTGTCTGTGTGACAAATAGTTTTTTATAACGTCACTCTGCCCGTTTTTCACTAGGTTTCCTTCTGAAACAAAACCTTTGCTTCTTTTATTTTTTGTGTGTAAATTTTTGTGAATTGAAAACCCCTAAAGAAACACCGTCGATCGTAGCGTTGCTCTCCGGTGTTTCCAAAGTATCATCGTCATCATCAAAATTCAGAAGCGAGTTGTGACTTATCGTCAGTGACATCACGACGCCCGGAGCAGACAGGCGAGTAATCGGTGATCCATATAATTGTTTGTTATAGGCATGTCTGTCCGTAACAACAATTCTTTCCAATATTTTAGAAAAAATAGTAAGTAGCGAGATTGGTCTGTAATTTGATATCTCAAGCTTGTTTCCTTTTTTAAAAATTGGTTTATGAGAGCACATTTTAATGCTTTTGGGAAAATACCTTGCGTCACGCTATGATTGAATATGTGAACAAGTGGGGTAACAATGAGAAATTTCGTAGTCTTAATTGTTTCGGTGCAGGTATCGTCAATACCAACAGATGATTTGTTAGGCAAGTCATTAATGATCCGAATCAATTCCGTTTCATTGGTTGTAGCCAGACATAGACCGGGAGCGGAAAGAGGAGAGGGATAATCATGGTCGACATTATCATTATTATTATTTATTATTTGGGCTGATTATCCAATGTTTATCGAATGGTGATTATTTTAAAGGGAACCATATCAATATTGATGAATAAATCAGTATTTTTTCAAATAAATATAAACTCAGGAAGCTTTTTGATTAAACCCTAGAAAATAATATATATACATATATGTTTATTAATAACAGGGTTTTCGAAAGCGGAGCAGGAGTTATACAGGAGAGAAAAAAATGCAGAGATCTTTATGTTCTGGAGGCGGAAGCTAGACTCGTTCCAGCGCTTCTGCACCGCACTTTATTTATGGGTAACCCACCCCAGTAACTGACCAATAGTGTTTACAAAACTGCCTTACCCCCATTCCCTTAATTATTATTTTTTAAATTCAAGATAAAAAAAACTAAAACAGGCTGTATGCTGTAAAGTAGGCTGTAATGCGGAGACAGGAACTAACTAATCAAGGTCAACCCCAAGTACTTCGTAAGTAAGTGCCATGAAATGCATTACACTGCTGAAGATCAAGTTAGGTAGTGAAAAATGTGAATCGTTCAAATATAACTGTATATAAAACATAATATTATGTGTTAAGGCGGCACAGCCGATTCACAATAGCTGTCAAATTACATCGATAGATCATGTCCTTTCAAGCCGTGCGCGACATGTCATCTGAGCGCAAATCGAGTGAAAATTACACGTTCGTTCGTTACATGATTATGGTACATACGTTGCTAAAACAGTAAGGTTTGATAGAAAGAGATGGTCATATATTCTTTGTTTTCGTCCGCGTCAGGTATCCCCACAGAAGTACCTCACGTATCAAAATATTTACTTATTTAACTTTAGACAAATGATCTTATATTATTTGAATCGACTTATTATTTTCCGTAAATAATTTAAGAATCATAGTAATAATTCTGAACTCCTTTTTAAATCAATGCATATCGTAATATGACAATACAAAACAATCACCTAGCCCCACGTGCGTACTGCGTATATCAAAATGTATTATTTTATCTATCGACAAATTCCCGTATTTTATTTTCGTCCAATAATTACTAACTGAATAGAATTTAAAAAACATATTAATAATAATGAAATACTTTTAATATCATAACTAGGTGCCCGTTGCACGACTACGCGTGCAATTTAGCCTGGCGGCAGACTCATTGATAATTAAGTAACGAAGAAGAAGAATACGGACTCACTGTTCGTTGAGTAACGAAGAAGAAGGTTGACGGTAAACACTGCGCGCTGAGCTCCCCTTTCCGGTGACGCTCCGATCGCGAAGATCGGACTGCGCGTTCGGGTGTAAAGGCCGAAAAAAATTAAAAACAAAATGTATCCGAAATGTTTGAAATGGCCGCGCAAAGGGCAAATGGCTGCGCGTTCGAAACCGGAGTACCACCGCTGCGCTGCCGTGGCGACCGCTGCACGGCCGTGGCGACCTCTTTGCGGCCGATGCGACCGCCGCGCGGTCAAAACGAAGCGTCCACTGTGTCGCCGAAGAGTATTTTCACTGATTTGTCAGTTTTTAAATCATTGTGTGCCCAAAGAAGAAGGTAACCTTACCTAAGAATGTAGTAGCAATTTAACTTAATAAAATATTTTTTTCCAATTTTGCGGTACTAATGAGACATCTATTAAATTTTTTTATAACCTTTATTTTAAAAAAATACAATCGATGGAATTTTACATCATCTACATTTCTGCATTTTTATTTTATTTGTATCTTTATTTTTAGAAAAGTTGTAAACGAATGAAATATTTATCCAATTTGAACCTGGCCTATATTAGACATCTGTTGATTTTTTTTAAAGTTATCGTCTTATGTAATTTTTTGTCCTTATGTTTTTTAACCATAACTTCTAAACGCATAATCCAATTTTAGTCGTCGATATCTCAATCGATAAGGAAATAGTGCTTCTATCGAACTTACCAAAAATATTTTTTTTACAATGGCAGACTTTAGAATTACGTCCGCTTTCATCCGCGTTTTGCTGTTTTGTCTGTGGCTTCGCGGGGAATATTTATATTACATTTCCAAAAAATACAGTCTTTATAATTTAACGTTTTCTATATTTCTGCATTTTTATTTATTTTTTATCATTATTTCAAGGAAAGTTTTAAAATACTCATGAAGATGGAATTTTATTTTATTTTATTTTATAACTTTTCTCAAAATGGTGATAAAAAATAAATAAAAATGCCTAAAGATAGATTACGTTAAATTCTACAGAGTGTGGTTTTAATAATAAGAATTAAAAAATTTCCCGCGAAGCCACAGTTAAAACCACAAAACTCGGATGAAAGCGGACGTAATACTGAAGATTGTAATTGTATCAAAATTATTTTCAATATGATCTATAGAGACACTATTTCCCTATCGATCGAGATATCGATGACTAAAATCGGATGACGCGTTTAGAAGTTACAGCCAATAAACTAAACATCAAAAATTTACCGATATCTCGAGGTTCAAAAAATTGTCAATAGATGTCTACCTGGCCCCGGAAAATGGAAATAATTATTTTCTTTAATAACTTTTCTAAAAAAATAGATAGAAAAAAACTAAAAACGCAGAAAGATACATCACGTTAACTTGTAAAGATTTTATTAAATATAATTTTTTTACATCCTCATTGCGAAGCCACGCCCAAAACCGCGAAATTTTGAGCGATTTTTTTAAATATTTTATTTTATAACTTTTCTCAAAATAGTGATAAAAAATAAATAAAAATTCCAAAAGATAGATAACGTTAAATTCTACAGATTGTGGTTTTAAGAATAAGAATTAAAAAATTTCCCGTGAAGCCACAGTCAAAACCACAAAACTCGGATGAAAGCGGACGTAATGCTAAAGTCTGTAATTGTAACAAAATTATTTTCAATATGATCAATAGGATACAGCCAATAAAGTAAACATCAAAAATTTACCGATATCTCGAGCTTCAAAAAATTTTCAATAGATGCCTACCTGGCCCCAGAAAAAATGGAAATAATTATTTCTTTAATAACTTTTCTAAAAAAAATAGATAGAAAAAAAACTAAAAATGCAGAAATATATATCACGTTAACTTGTACAGATTTTATTTAATAAAAAATTTTGTAACATCCTTATTGCAAAGCCACGGCTAAAATCGCAAAACTGGGAACATAATTTTGAAGCCTGCCATGTTAAAAATACCATGCCATATTGCCGAATAAAATGGCGTTTCGGAGTTACAGCCAAAAAACTAAACATCAAAAATGTATCGAAAACTCGAGCTTTTAAAAAAACAGATGTCTGAGTTGATCTATAAAAATTGAAATCGTTTCTAACTTTTCTAAAAATAAAGTTAGAAAAAAACTAAAAATGTAGAAAGGTAGGTAATTTTAAATTCTACAGATCGTGAATGTCAGAAAAAAATTAAAGTCTCGCCGCGAAACTACGGTCGAAACCGTGAAACTCGGGTGAAAGAAAATATTTTCTTATATATTATACTTTTATGATAATTGAATTATCAAAAAAAATAATATAAGGATGATCGATCTTACAAAATCTTGAAAAAAAAATGTTTTTGATTTTATTTCTGTTTTGTTGAATTTTATTTTATTTTTTAATTTTGGTTTTTTAAATTAGGTTTTTCTATTTCGGTTTTTGATTTTGGTTTTTTGCGTGAGTGCCACTGCGCGGCCGTGGCGACCGCTGCGCGGCCATGACGACCGCTGCGCGGCCCATGCGACCGCTGCGCAGCCGTAGCGACCGCTGCGCTGCCGAGGCGATAGATGCGCGGCCGTGACGACCGCTATACGGTCAAAACGTGCCTCCGAAGCTTGGAATGTTTTCATAGATTTGTCAGTTTTAAAATCATTGTGTGCGTAAAAGAAAATTATTTATTATAGGTCAGGTTAGGTAAGGTCGTAAATGGAAAAATATGAATGAATATGTAAAAGATTATGTATCCAAAGTAGAATTAAAAATAAATGCTTTTCTAAAATTAAATATAAAATTAACGTACCAATAAAATCTTTTTCGACTTTTTATAAAAAAAATATTTTAGTTTATTTTTAAACAATGGCTTATCCAAAAAAGTAAGAAATAAATTTTAAAAAACACTACATTAAACAAAATAAAAAAACAGTTTTCAAAATTCAAATCTGTCAGAAAATAACGAAGAGAGAAAAAAATTAATTTAATACTATAAAAGAGAGATCCCTGAGACGAAAATAGCTGAAAAATATGCAATTTTTAAATTGTCGAAATCCGGCTTACGTCAAAATAAAAATAAAATCTCATTAAAAAACTTTCAAACACACGTATCGAAAAAAAATTTTGATTATAATTTTTTTATATATAAAGATAGAAAAAATTTAAAAATATAGCAATCATTGCATACAAAAACTAAAGATGGCCAGACTCGGCACAAAACGTCATACTTCAATTTTGAATCCGATCACAATACAATAAATAATATGAGGTAAAAACGAAATGAATCAAGCAACAAAATAAGAATAAGAAGAAAATAAATTTTACAAAAATGTCACGCGGCAACGACTTATCTTTCGTATTTTTTTAAATTGTCATTATCTTTCATATTTGCAGAGAAAATCGTAAATATGTCCGAAAAAAGTAAAAAAAAAACGCCAAATAGGGCTTTGTAAAAAAAAAACTACATGTAGAAATCCTAGAAATCCATTTCCGCCTACCTTCCTTTCCCTCTGGAAATAAATTTACATACTTCCCTTATGCATTAATGTACTCCTATATCTCATTTATTCAAACAATTTCTTTCTTCAATCTTTTCATTACTCCTGCTACATATATTATGTTTTCGCTATCTTTTATTACAATAAATTCTAAATTCATCAAGCGAATTATTTTAATTGGCTTAGGGCCTGTTGTTTGATCAGAAGTAATAGTTATGAAAAAAGCATAGATTTTTACGAAAACGGGTATTTTGATTGGAAGAGAATGCAAAAACTATGCTTTTTTCTTAACTATTACTCTTACTTCTGATCAAACAACAGGCCCTTGATATTTTTATTTATCACATATGTGGCGTCTCACATATAAAAGCAAAGGTAGCAACGTCCAAAAAATTAAAAAAAATGTTTTGAAAGCATTCACCGATATCGACTCATTTAAAATGTACTATATTTTAGATTTTATGTATCTGTCCCTTCCAAAATCATGTTTTCTGTAAATTTATTTCATATAAAATATCGAATTCAGTATATTATAAATTAATAATCCTCGATGATTACATTTAATTTTTTTTCGATTTGCTGCCTTCGCTTTTATACCCCACATAT
>JADDOH010014636.1:0-20255 GCA_016648135.1 Agrypnia vestita | reverse complement strand
ATATATATATATATACATATATATATTGATTCAAACAGATTATTTGATGTTAAAAAATAGAACTTACGATATAATAATAATATTAAGCCAATTATATGAATTCACTTGATTAACCTAGAATACTATGTATTGTATCCAAGAGAATAAGGAGACATATTAAACAAATGTAACAAACGTAGAAAGATGAAGAAAGAAAGAGTTTTATTAAAAAAATATATAAAAATATATTAATACATGAAGAAAGTACAGTAAATTTATTTCCAGGGGGAGAGGAAGGAAGGGGAAATGGATTTAGTAAAGGGAATATTAGATAAGGAATAAGATATGTGTGATAAAGATTAGTTAAGTTTAAAGGAAGGCCGTGTGGAGTAACGCAATGTGTTAAATGTGTGTTTTAATCTTAGTAGTTGTCGTGTTGAAGATGTCAAGTTTACTGAAGATTGTGTTAAAATACGATGAAGCTCTGTAGAAGAATAAGTTCTGTGTAGAGTTTGTGTATAAATAAACGTATTTATTTTGCATATAAAATGTTTAAAAGCTTACATTGAACGAAATTTTCTAAATAACCATAAACTAACTTGCATAAACAGAAAAAAATTGAATGTGTACCTACTATTAATTTTTTTAATTAATGAACACACTAAATCAAATCAAATTAATAATCTACTTAAACAATCTAGATTTACTAGCGAATTACTTCCAAGGCTTTACAGGTGCAATACACACAAATCATTATGACAGTAAGTATGGAATTAGTAATAGTGTCGTTTTTGCAAGTAACGTGCGCGCAGTTCTCATCACGAATTAGACATTTTAAGGAAACACGCTTTACTAAAAAATTTACTTACTAGCTACAAAAAAATCGCAGACTAGAATAGATAACGCAAATATTAGTCTGCTTTAGTAGCAAAATATTCATTTATTAAGAGATACATTATAGATGTCTCACAGAGATAATTTATCGTTTTAGCTATAATATTTATATGGTAAAGTATGTAAGTATGGAAGTCTTTTTTTCCTAAAAACCTCTTTTCGGAAAATGATATAAAAATTAATTTTTATGTAATTTTTATGTTATATGACAAAAAAAAAAAATCATTGGTCGGCAAGTAGGTACTCAAACTTAAAAAATGCAAAACAAAGGAAAAAAGAAGCGCCCGCGCTGGTGCGGTTTAGAGACTGGGCAACCGATCCTTCTTCGATAAAGGAAGAAAATAATGATAATCATATTTTATATTATTTTTGCTTCGTCATTGTCACACATCTATAATTAATCCTAATTGATGATAATCCCCAAAATTAAGTAACTAATTATATATTTTTTAAATTTGAATGAAATCCAAAGATATTGGAAAAATATTCAGTTCAGTGAAATTCTCTTACAGTTAAAGAAAAAAATTTGATGTACACAAATAAGTAAAATAGGAGAGGGGTAGATATATATTTGTAAACAAAAGCTGTCGAAAATAACAAATTTTAAATCGTCTTCTTCATTATATGAGTATTATTGAAATCATATTTGTTTTGTTCGTAAAGCATAGCTTTTTTGCATGCATGCGCTACACGCCACTAATATTTAGGTGTAGATTATCACTGTTGTCACGGACTTTGGCTAAAAAATAATGATAAGAAAATATTTTAATTTTAAAATTGAATATTTTGAGGTCCACACTTATCCTACGAGAAGTAGGGGGAATTTTAGGCTTTCACAAACGAAGCTGGCAGAAACACAAAATAGTTTGTACTATAAAGGTCTTAAATTGTTCAATGGACTGCCAGCAAATGTGAAAGAAGTAAATACTCTTACTATTTACGTAGGTTAGATGCAAAATATGTGAAAAGTTAGTTTAATGTATGATCATGTTAAGTTGTTTCATGTTTATTTTCTTTTTTAAATTTCTTTACTTTGTGCCAGATGTGAAAATGTGTTTCTATTTACGTTTATTTATGTTAATGTATTTTTGGAATATTTATGTTTATTTTGTTATGTTAACGTTTCAATTACTAGATGTAAAAATTTGTTCTTTTTACAACTAAATATAAAATACACAAACAAACAAAGTAATAAACAAATAAAAAGAAAAATCTAATCACAATTTTATATTTAAATATCTCGTTTACATATTTATGAAATTTTTTCGAAGAATTCCGATTCGCGTTGTCGCTAAAATGATCGATTGAAATATACGCAGTACGACAAAAACTTTAAAATTTCTATATATTTTGCCGTGTAATTTATTCTGGGTATTTATGTGTAAATATTTTACATTCTATTTTTTATTGCTGAGCAGTGAGAAAGTTTTCGTTAACAAACTGGAAAAAGTCTGCCCAGGATATTTTAGCGAAGTTTCTTTTCGACCTTCAGCTGTGAGATATGAACCGAATTTCTTTGGAAGTTTTAAGGACTCTCATTAATCATCGAACTTTGACCGAAGGCGAATTCGCTTGCAGGGAAACACTGCTCTGATGCAATTAAACATAGCACCATTAATAATATGGAATGACATTTCCAGATTATTAAAGTTACAAAGTAAATTAGGTATTACGAAATTATAATACAGCGTGTTAAAAAAACACATAGTAGTTTCGTTGTTTTTAGTTTATTTATTGATTTTTTATTTGGGGAGGGGGAATTCACATATATAGATAGATATAAAATGTATATATGTATAGATATAAAAATATGTAATCCAATTAAGTTATTGAAAGCCAGTGTGAATGACAAGTTAGATTGGTTTACAATAAAAAGAATGTAATGTCACTTGATTGTGCTTAATTATTCGCTTTTATACTTTTTTTTCTTTTTTACTAAATACTTACTTCCTGCTGCCTTATTTTGTAACTTACATATTTTCACAAATTTATTTATTTTTATTCTAGCTACAACTTAATTTTTTCTTTCAATTATATAAAACAACTAAAAATATATGATTGTATTTTTATATTTATTGTATTGTATTTATTTATTAATGATAACAGTACCCCATTACTAGGAAAATCTTGTAACGTGTTGATTACAGTATACAACATTTTTAAAATATTATATTATATTATTTCTTTAATAGGTTATTATATTCATCGTTAGTTCATTTTTATTATTTCTTCGTTGTCTTACAACTTTATCCATTTATAATCTGATTCTGAATTGCTTACATGCATCTTTTATTTCCATTGTTATTCTGTTATACATATACAAGTAAGCAGAGTAATATTTAATATATCTCTGCCTAAATATAGTTATTTACTCGGTATTGGCAAATTTTTATTTTTGCAAAATTGAGTGGGCTTAGAATTTTGTGTGCTTTGATAATTACAGGAATTTTTATAAGGGTGGGCGAGTAAATTTTTTGCATATATATGTCAGATTGCCGGAACATCGAATTCTTGAATATTTCTTTTCGAAATTGAAATTGAAATTGAAATTGGTTCGAATTGGCATAAAGTACCATTTTTATTATTGCTTTTGTACTCTAAAAAGTTTTTAAATACGTGGGTAGGCTGCGCCTCCCTATTCTATTATGCTGTATTCTAATTTTATTTGGCAGAGTGCATAGTACATACTATTTATGTCTTTTTGATTTACAACGTTTCGTGTTTCGAAAGAAATAGATTAGTTACTTTTTTGAAATACAGTAAATATTTTTGAATTTGAAAAATATATAACTATTCTAATTTAAATTTTCATCAAAAAGTATTTTTCACGATCAGTTGTTGGACAGTTGCACTTTGTGTCTTCGTCAGGTTTTTTGATAGTTCTGCAATCTTAAAATGTTTTCTTCATTTGAATACTGGGAATGAATAAAGCACCTAGTGCTAAAAATAACATTTTTATAATAAGTAAACAGATTATACTATATGCCTTCGTCAATATATTAAACACTGCACTTAAGTCCTATCTTTGTTAATTTTCTAGTTATGTGGGAACGCATATCGATAAGTATAAAGTTCCGCGTCATTTTTTTTTTGTAAGTAAAGCACAAAACGACAACAAATAAGTTTAATAAGGTGAAGTTTACTACTTCACTAGTCGATGAAAGTTTCTGACACTGTCGAAATTATTAAACTCGCGCAGAAAAACAAAGTTTATGTTTTTCATCTTATTAAAAAATTGTCATAAATAATCTACACTACGTAAATACCAAATCCATCAATAATAAAATTATGTTTGATTTAAAATAAAATTGATATTTAGCGTTCCCAGTGATTCATTGATTTGAGTGTAATTGTAATATATTTTTGACAAAAGATCATCTCTTTACTATATCAACAAAATTATTTTATGCACAAAATCCATTCTCCCAATTGTACAATAATCGTAACCTACACTTATTTTAATTCTATATTACGATATGGATTTTGGGCTTATTAACCAAACATATTATTTTCTTCTTCGAATATAGCAAATTTATTTTGTGGTGACATAATTATAATTTATGTAAATTAACTTTGTAAACACCACTTATTTATTGAAAAAAATCAACATGTTTCGAAGCCAATGGCTTCTTCGTCAGGATA
Organism: Agrypnia vestita; assembly: GCA_016648135.1. NCBI lineage: Eukaryota > Metazoa > Arthropoda > Insecta > Trichoptera > Phryganeidae > Agrypnia > Agrypnia vestita. Next base: position 15,740 of record JADDOH010014636.1, on the reverse strand, counting down.
ACAAAAATAAAATTTAAAAATCGAAGTATAGATCAAAATATTAAAAAGTTATATATGGAAAATGATAATATAAAGTACAATTTGATAAATTAGAAATTTTGGAAATAAGAAAGAGTGCAAATAGTAAATTGAATGTTATAAATAATCAGGTCCTTTTTGCAAATAGTCATCTTTTAAATTTATTTTCATGTTAAGTAGGTATTTTATATTATCATTTTCCATATATAATTTTTTTAATATTTTGATCTATACTTCGATTCTTAAATTTTATTTTTGTTATCCTGACGAAGAAGCCATTGGCTTCGAAACATGTTGAATTTTTTCAATAAATAAGTAGTGTTTACAAAGTTAATTTATATAAATTAAACATATTATAAATGAAATAGTCACTTCCATCCATATACTCAAATATTATAAATAGTTGTAGGTATCGAACTTCTTTAGTTGCTTCCAACTTCTGATAATTCGCTTCTCGTTAAATATTCTCTATATGCCACGAAGAGAAATCTTAATATGTGATTTAGCTGCTTACATCATATCGTTAGCCTGAAAAACGATATCTCTACATTAGAATGAGTGATAGATCATATAAATATTAAGTACCAACTTTGATTTCAGTGTGTCTTAAATAAAATATTATATTATATTACGTTCGCAAAGTTTCTTACATGGTAATATTCTACAAAATTGAAATTTTCCCTGAACGTGCAGGAAAATTTAAACGAGATGGTTGAGAGAGTGTTTGATGAACACTCATAAACTTATGAGAGTGCATCTTGCTGAGAAATTGAGTAGAAGATGTAAAGTGTATAGAGGAGATGAATATTATTTCAGTATTTGTTATCCAAAAAATCTCTCTCTCGTTCAGAGCGTTTCAAAAGGTAAAGGGAAAAACAACAAATGATGTGAATAAAGTGAACAAAGTTGTTTAAAATTGAAAACAAGTTGGAAGTTGTAATAGATCTGAGATACGTATGTCGCGATGAATGAAAGAGACAGAGAGTGTGAGAGAGATAATTGGTTTATAAAGACGCGCGTCCTAGAGCGCGTGCTTTTTTTTGTATCGAGACTCAACTGCCTTAGTTAGTCATGACGAAAACCAGCGTGTTTCCCTAAAGATCCTAGATATCACAGAAGTAAATGTAGATCTGTCTGTAGTGTGTATGTGGTATACACAATTAAAAGTGCTTGGTATGATACGGTCATATAGAATATTTGAGTAAGGAGATGACAGTGATGAAAACATATTTCTCGAATAGCATATTGATGTACCTACTTTTTTACTAATTAAAAAAATAACACATTTGTACGAACCACTTAGATTGTTTTTAAAGTTTGCCGGCTTCAATATCACTGCACCTTCATCAGAAAGGACATTCAATAACTGTTCCGGAAATTCATATGTAAATAGTTCAATAGTTGGGTGGGGATGTGGCCTCATTTGGGGCAGGGGTATAGGGTACCGTTTGACTGGGATACATTGAAATGGGGAATATATTAAATTATGGATTATTTGTTGAATTCAATTATAAATTAATTATATTAGATTTATAACATTTTGAAATTATCTTATGTAAAACTTCTTTTTATTGTTATGTAGATTTAAAATGCAATTATCTCTAAGACCTGATTATAGAATTCTAAGTAATTATTACTCCTTAGGTATTTTAGGTGTTCTTCTACTTCAAAATTATAGCTATGTGTTGTTTTATCTATATAAATTTCATTTACGTTTATGTTTACAGGAATCGTTTGGCTTTATTTTTGGAGTTTATAATGTAAAATCTTAGGTATTATTGGAATAAAAAGCGAGTCTAATGAATTTCGGCAAAGTTTTTGTAACTTGTTTGGAAATTATGTATGGATTTCTACATCTACATCATTGTTCATTAATATTATCTGATGAAGGGGAGTACAAATGAACAGTACAACTAAACATTATTTATGGCTATTTGGTAAAGTACTTTTAATTTCACTTGATTTGACTTGACAAACGCTTGAATTTTCTTGAGTAATCGCATAAGCAATAAAACTATGGGCCGAAGAATGGACAACCAAATTGAAGAAAGTGTTGGAGTGGAGACCCCGAAGAGAAAACGTAAGGGTGGGTCACCCAGTTCGACATAGGGTGTTGTTGAAAGTAGATGAATAGGCAAAATAGGAGATAAGGGAGACTGGAGAAAATGAAAGAGGCTTAGATCCAGCAGCAAAACAAGAAGTAAAGAATCATCATCGACGCATTCGAGGTGTGGTGTAGTTCACTGCTTATACCACAGATTGTGAAACTATAGAAAAATTCTATTCTTTAGGAGCTTCATATTTAAAGAATCATACGAATGTATTGACATTCGCATGTAATTTTAATAGTTTTTTTTTTATAAAAGCGTCTTTTTAACATACAATACTATGTTCTACTTTTTAGTCTTTGTCACATTTAATCTTTTTTTCTTTTCCGAATACGAAAGTAATACAAACTGATGGATGTCACCGGCACGGTATATTAAAGTGTCAGCTTTTAAATATACAGAACTACATAAATATTTGACAAAATGTTCTCAGGTTTTCATGCCCGTTTAGAATCTCCTGTGTGTAGTTTTCTGGGATATTCTGCCTGATATATACATATTTCACATAAGCTCATATGATGGACTGTTGAATAAACACCGCCAGAGAGGTCAGACATTCGACACGAATGTCACAGAAAACTACACAAAAGATAAATTTTTGAAATCTGAATAAAGTTGGTCTTAGATGGCAATGAATGTTTGGAACAAGTAGATGAGTTTGTGTATTAGGGAAGTATGTTCGATAGAAGGGGAAAGGGTTGAAAAAGATATCAAGAGGAAAGTAACTGCATGGAATAGGGTGAACGGTGCATTTAATGCAATTATTTATTATAGAAATATATCTATGGAGGCAAGACTAGCATTACATAACGGAATTCTGGTATCAGAACTGATGTATGGAAGTGAAGCCTCGAGCTGGCAGAAGAGGAACGAAGGTCGACTAAATAATGCAGTGGAGATGAGGTACCTTAGACGTATGAGTGAAAATTCATTTATGATTGAGTAAAGAATGAAAATATTAGGAATGAATGTAAATCTGATCTAAGCATAATTAATAGAATTAAAAAAGGGTCGCTCGGGTGGTTCAGGCGTGTTGAGCGAATGAATGAGGAAAAAATGCTAAGGAAGGTATATAAAGCAAGTATTGAAGGTGCCAGAAAGAGAGGGCGAAAGCGGAAGAAGTGACTTGACCAGATTAACCAGATACTGGAAGATCGTCCCGTTAGAAGCCTCAACAACCATCGAGCTTGTACGATACAAAGATGTATGAATGTGCACAAGGCGAGAGTTGTATGTCAGGACAGAAGAGTGTGGCGCTCTATCCTCTCTGCTTACCCCCGCGGTGAAACGGCGTGATGGTAACTAAGTTAAAGTTATCGCTTAGTTTCGTAAGTTTAGTTAATAATCCGCCGGGATTCGGTGGTACCCAAGTTATCGCATTAAAAAGTAAAATAGTTTGACGCCCACGAAAACAGGGTGGCAAAGTTGTAACTACATCTGCGAGTGGCTTTGTTTATCCCTTCTTCATATCAAAATATAAAGCGCCCCGGCTCAAGGGTGAAACTTCATATTCCGGCCCGAGCGTGTGGGCGGCCGCCGAGCGAGGGCGGGGCGCCATGATTCGAATTTTTATTCAATTTCGGAATGCCGCGACTGGTAAATTGCGTTCCCGTAATTTCTGATGAAATTGAAAATTTTCAGAGCAATATAAGATTCTGGTATCGTATGTCTAAATCAAGCATCTCCGAGTGAACGTAAAATCTGTAATTTTAACATGTTTAGTACAGTTTAATTTCAGATTTAGCTCTCATATTTTCATCTATTCGGTTTTATTTTTCTTTGCTGTATTTCAATTAATATATTTATATATTTGTTTTTTTGCACCTACGATGCATAGCGATTGAGTAAAATTTGTCATTTTAAATTTGTTGGTCTTGTGGTTAGGACTTTTGCCTAGAGATCCAAAAGGCCGCGGGTTCGAACCTCACTCCAGACCAGCAAGTTAGTCCTACTTTCATAATAAAGGCTTTAAGATTTGTTTCTAACTTTCTAGCTAACATTTCAGATCTCATAGCAGAGTCTATCAAGTCCGAATATACTTGTAAATTTAGAAAAATACCCTAGAAAACTCATTCCAGAAGATTCTGAATGGTTGTGAAAACCTGAGAATATTTTACCATTTCTGATGATTGTTGTCAAAAAATCGGTGGTCTTGAAGTTGCAATTCAAGAAAAATGTTCGGGAAGACGAATTCAAGTGATTTTTCATTATGATGATGCCCGACCGTATACTATTAACACAACAAAAATAATTCAAGAGAAAATTTAAGAGATTATTCCACAAACACCAAATTCTTTTGATTTTTCTCCATTATATTTTCATATATTACACTCCTTGAAGGTACGTCGATGTCCGAGTTGATATAATATTCATTACTAAGGAGGCTGCTATTCAAACTATAGTATTTCTTCAGTGAACGTATATCGCGGAAGAACGCACATTATATACCTATTCACTCTTCTGCTGTTGAGCAATTCAGAATGAAATACTGAAGAAAACTATGATTTAAAACATACATCTCTTTTACAATGTTTATTTCTATTTTAAAGATGGCAACGAAAAAAGTTTTTAAAATTAATAAAATAGATTAGTGGAAGAAAACAAAATGATACGGTTATTTGAAGATACATACGTGGATATTTTAAAGAAAATACATAACAAAATATTGCCTGTGAGCTATTGAATATCGCTACTAATATAATAATGCTAGCTTTTAGCTGCGTAAATTTAATTTTTAACATACATACATTATTTTAAAGACTAATTTGTAAAGAAGAAAGCAAGACTGCACTCTAGCTATAAACTTGTGGTGAAAGCTTCTTTGTAGGTGCACTTAACTTGCATCTTCTAAATGCACCGTAAATTTTCTTATTTTTACTCACCTTATCCCGTTCATCTGTTCCACTTTATTCTATCCTGAGTTGTATCCTTGGTTATTCGGGAATTGATGTGTGTTGGCTACTTGTTTCAGTGTGTATAATAAGTGGTAGGGAGGACAAATGAAGAATCGTGGATAGTGAGGATATAAATATGAGAGTATAGTTGAACTAAGATTGTACCGAGACAGTATTGGTTTCATTGTATTCTCGCTGTGGTGGAAAACAAACAAAATAGGTTTTATTAAGAACAAATTCACTAGACAAAAAAATTAGCGGTATTTATTTTCAACAATTCGTACTAATTTTGAGTTCGTTAGAAAGTTTCAGTTGTCTGGGTATTGCTTCGAATGCTGTTGTCTATCGCACGTATTCGCGATAGACAACAGCATCATCAGCTTTTCATCCGGTTCTATGGCTTTCGTTTGTTGTCAAAACAAAGTGACTCATGGCAGCATGGCAATTTAATAGGATTCGATTTCTCGATCCTTTCGGTATATGCTCGTGTATTCAACCGACTTCCAGATTTTTCTAAAACATTTTAAAATGTCCAGACTTATCGAAAATATTTTGGGTAGTATTTCTCGATTTTAAAATATGGTGACGGTATGTAATGGGTTGTCTAATAGGTCTTTGCGTTTCTTATTTGAATTGATATTTTTTTGTGACAAAATGACTTTTTCTCTGCAAAGTCAGCATCACAATCTGAATCTTATAGTTTTATCAATTTAAGAATCTAAATAATAGTGTGTCAAATAAAGAAAAACGAACATTTTAGACATATTATGCTTCTTTTCGTCTTTAATCAAGCGGTCATCTGCGTCACTGAGAAATTTTGCCGCATATATTCTACAGTCTCAACGCCGCTCTGTCAATAATCACCTTTTGTCGGTCGCCTTTCAATAAAATGCGTGGTTTTATGTTCAAAAACTACGGTGACCTCACCGTTTCGATACCATTTCGATAGCATCGACAGGCACCGACAAATTAGTTGAAGGATGTGATCAAGTACTGAAAAATATTGAAAAAGAAATTGAAATGTTGAAATTTTTGCTAAATTTTTTTATTAAATAATAATTTCGTTTCATTAAATTATTACAAAATTAAAAAAAAATCGCTAAGACTTATAAGTCGACCACTGTCAGTATATAGATGTAAGCAGGTTGTAACGTAACCCGCCTGACTACCTAAACTAAATACCTAACTATAAAGTTTAATAATATAAGTTTTACGAAAAGCCCAAAGCTTGAGACTTTAAGCTACCGTATCGAGCTTTATTACAACTTTTGTGACTTTTTTTTTTTTTTTTTTAGCAAACACTTTATGCTTTAAGCTACTAGATAAAAACTTAAGTCGAACTTAGAACTTCGGAAGTATATTTACATGAAAGCTAATATTTTTTTTTTTTGTTAAGAATTTATATTTTCAAAATTGGCCAGTCGTGATCTATCTAGTGGTTAGGAAAATTCCCCCTCCGTTGTGTCCGTAGCTATCCAAAATTCTTTTGATATGTGGTGAGATTCGTATTCTTATTAACGCGACTAGACTAATATAGATCGAATTCTTACCTAACTATGGAAATAACAAACGCACGTAACTAATCCGTACTCGTCCTTCTAGAAACCGCTCTAGAATTCTACAGTTTCGCCTATATGAGAGATAGCCGATATCGTCCACGTCCGGAGTCGGCCTAAAAGCCAATTATATGCGGCGTAGCCGAGGAATAAACGCTAGTAGCAAAACTCCCCTACATTGTACCGCCATAACTATAATACCACCGGGGTTAAAATACTGTAATATAAAATAATACAATCGTTGCCAAGTTAACGGCATACGCTAAAGATTCCGCCCGCTTTGATTATCAACATCTCATAATAGCAGCTTAGAACAGTGTCAGCACAACCACATGCGGCACCCATTTATGACAGATTTACAAGATATAATAGCATACGTTATATTCAAAACACAAGTAAGAAACCTACCGATAGCGCGTCCCACGTTGTCCGATCTGCTCAATCTGTTCACAGTACATAGTAGGGGAAGACAAACATTTATATTCACAACAACTAGGCGCAACAGAGGCTCAGGGCAAGCTTTGTCTGACATTATCACAGCCCGAGATTCTAAGGGAATGGAAGATACAATTTTGTAAGTGAAATTTAAGAAGTGTCTAACCACTTCTGTTCAAACGTGGATTCTAGATGCCCCCCCACCTTGGTGGAAATATTCGCATTCGTATTCACCGAATAGTAGGCCTGATATTCGTATTCATGAAAGTAGTATTCGTTGCATCACTCTCAATAATAAAATCATATAGATAAATAATTACGGTAACTCATAAAAATATGATATTACTTATATTAAACGAACAAAACAAAACAATCTGTCATATAAGTAAATAACGTGATCACGGAAGACCGAAGGTTAACTACCCCTGATCTAACCGCAAACGACCCACAATAATGGAATATGTTGTAGAAAACATTTCAAATATCTAATATTGAATGAATAAAAACAATGTCATATGAATAGCTATCACGGCTACGGAAGACCGAAGGTCAACTACCCCTGATCTAACCCAAACGACCCACAATAATGGAATATGTTGTAAAAACCATTTCAAATATCTAATATTGAATGTATAAAAACATTGTCATATGAACAACTATCACGGCTACGGAAGACCGAAGGTCAACTACCCCTGATCTAACCGCAAACGACCCACAATAATGGAATATGTTGTAAAAAAACATTTCAAATATCTAATATTGAATGAATAAAAACAATGTCATATGAATAACTATCGCGATTAAGGAAGACCGAAGGTTAACTACCCCTGAACAAACCCTTCCCCATAAATACGTACGTCTGACAATCACTATAAAATGCACCATGTATTATTAAAAGCAATATATCGAAAGATAATTATTATTACAGTCATGTTTGAGTTCGATAGATGGCGGTAGTATAACAATTTTTATTCATATGCCAGGCTGACCTGTAAATAATATCTTGCATTCGAAGCAGAAAACCCTTTCTAGAATTAATAAATGCGGCTTAATCTAAATAGATACAATATATTCAATTCGAAATACGTCTTTATAAGAACTTGATAGGAACAAATCGTGTTTAAACGATTGCCTAATGATACGCAATACAAACATGTAACGAGTTCAAATAAACCACACATTCATGTTTTAATAAAATAAATATAAAATCCAGATGCATTTTTAAAATATATTATTTGGAGGAAATTTCTCGTACGATTTGAATTTATATCACGCTTACAATCGTGATATCAAAAACACATAATTAAATTCTCTTACTAATTGAAACAAGATCAGACAAGCAACCGCGACATTGAATACGCACAACTCCTCCGAATCTCACTTACCTACTCCCTAAATAATACAGCCCGATAGTAAAAATAATTAACCGTAATAGAAAATATAAATGTGTTCCCCAGCTGAAGACCGGCTGTATCTAAATTAATTATTTCTATACAATATGTACAATTCGAAATACGTTTTTATAAGAACTTGATAGGAATAAATCGTGTTTAAAACGATTGCCCAATGATACGCAATACAAACATGTACCTTGCCCAATAACCTCACATCCGTGTTTTAATAAAATAAATATAAAATCCAGATGCATTTTTAAAATATATTATTTGTAGGAAATTTCTCGTACGATCTGAACCCATATCACACTGACAATCGTGATATCAAAACCACATAATTACCCGATCTCAATTATTTCCAAAATAATACAAATCATATAGAAATCCGTGCATTCAATCGCCAGTACAGATAACATAAAATTCCTTTGCATATTTGAAAGTTACATAAGTATTAGGAAAGAACGCCCGCTGGATTATCACAGACGCAAAGCTATGAATTATCATTTATTAAATCTGATGAGCGCATAGTAATATAAGGTTCCAAATATAATACACATAAAAGGCAATAGAAATAAATAATATTGGAAATGCTTATCTGTTCACTGTTCCAATTCTCCTTTGAATTATTATCAACCTCCGGCTTTTTCCTCGGTCCAGTTAAATTATCTTCCTTATTTCGGACTCTCCTCGACAAAGCCTCGGCCGACCTCCAAGCTGAAAACTCAAGTGCCGCTCTCCAATTTGTATCGCTAAAAACTAGTCCCTATCTCCCGCCATTTTTGATTCCAACTTGCGTGTAAAAGTCAAAGTCTAACTCTCAGAACCATTCTCATTGGTCAGATTCACGGCGAACGCCCGCGTCTCATGATTCGTCCGTTTCAGTTAAGATAAAGGTAAAGCACGCGTCACACGCGCGGCATACCTCTACGTTTCACGAACAATAAAGCTTGTCCGCACCTACTTACTCGGCAAACATATAATCATAGAATATTTAACGGGTTGTGAAGCTTCTCTTTATTATAAACTTTAGCAGATAGATATTTTCGTATAATTTTTCAGCAATGTCTATTTGAATAGGCCAATATCGTTACAAGGTGATAGGTATTATCAATAAATATAGGTAACTAAGTGTTTTCACAGAATTTTTTAAAGCATGATACAACGCTTAAGACTTAGTGATGCACGAACTATGCAAGACTAGAGTCAGTGCGTAAAGTTTCCGATTGTGCTGACGTCGGAAAGTAAAGTAAGCGCGCCTTACCACACTGTAAGTGAGTACTGCCTAAAATAGGTGACGGCAATGGCATGATATTTTAGCTGTATACATTGTCAAAGTATTACCATAGTAACGTTTAATCTTTAATCTTTAGGATCGTTACTGAAATATTCATCTCGTTGTCTTCCCGGTCTTTTCATATTTGTTCCAATACTGCGATTATGTGAATCATATAAACTTCCTCCATTCCCATCACATTTCCGTACAAATTACTTCCACTTTTAAAGCATCTACCTTATTCATTGGTTCCAATCTATAAGATTCAAGGAAACAATAACAAAAAAAAAACAATTTTATCCAAACGTGTGATCTCAGTTAGATGGATCTCTTTTGTTTGTTATTTCTATTAAATAATATAGAATACAAAGTAAACGACCGGTAACACAAACAATGGAAATAAGTGATAAGTTTATTTAAAAAAAATGCTTCTTACTAGATAAGAATATTTTTTCGTGTTATTTAAAAATTAAACTAGTAAGGTTAGCAACACTATTAAGTGTACCTCTTGGAATATACTTTGTAATCCATAGAAAAAAAATGAACTATGTTCTATTAATATTGACATTGATATTCACTAAAATGAATTGGTATGAAAATATCATCTTACATAGTGTGTGGGAAATAAAAGCAATTGCAGCAATATCCAAAATAAAATGAATACAGTCATCAAGGATTACTAATATATAATGTACTGAATTCAAGATGAAATAGGAAACATGATTTTGGAAAAGATAGCTACATAAAGCAAAAGTTCGCAACAATACGCGAGGCCGAGCGGAATGCAAAAGTTGGAACCTTCTATGCGGTGCAATTACCCGTTACGATAAGGGATAGAAGAAGAGGAAGGAGATACATAAAGTCTATTCAATACATTTTAAATTTGCAATCCTCGGTGATTTCTTTTATACCCCAAATATTATGTACGTGATTTTTTTCGGTGTTGCACAGCAATATAATATAATCACATATTCGGCCGTATTCTGAAAATAGCAGAATTGTTATTTTTGTATCTTGACAATTATTGAATAACAATGAAATGCCGCCAATTTTGACGGGATTGAAATAAATGAATTCAATAATAAAGAACTAAAACGTAAATTTTAATTAATAGACATAACACTGACTTCTCACACAACCAGTTCCGAGTTCGATTCCCAGTGAGGTCACAATAAATCTTCTCACTAGCGATTTACTCAAAACTTGTGATGTGTTTTTGTGATGTTTCGATTACGTGTAGGATGTATTGTTTTTGACTCTCGTCACATTATTTTGTAAATAAAAGTTGTTAAACTAAAAAAAAAGAGATATCAAAGAACGAATTGCAAAGTATTGATCTTCTTCAATGTTTAGTTCTTGACTGGAAAGTAAAAGACCCGAGACAAAAGGAGGAGACACTAAATTAAAGAACACTCGACTTATCTTGAATCCGGAGTGAGAAGCACGTCACTGCATGCAACTCTCTGAAACTCACAACGACACTCGACAACAGCTTGATGGCCTAACTGACCTACACCACTTAACTTCCAGTACTGGATGGCTTGACTGTTGTGCGCAATAAGTCATAGAAGTAGATAATTGAGAACAATATTTGACACAGAAATAAATATGTGAAACTAGATTAAAGTTTGCCGTAATAGACTAAACATTGACCAATGTTTTATCAATGATCAAACCTTTTGAGTGGGATAATGATCGCTGATGGAATGACCTTGAGTACAAGATGCGGAGGCAGCATAGACGAGCGCCTGGCACCTAGCTTCATGAATTAATTTTTACGTAGCTAAATTGAATTCTTAAATACGGAAGAAGTAGTACAACTCAAATTATTTTTGATGCAGAGATCACGTTTTAGACATAAACGTGTCTTCTCCACGCTGCCCCTTTTGGCTAATACTTTTCTGCTGATCGGAAGCATAACAATTAAAGCAGATACGAGTAGAAAAGATGTTACGCCATCAATCGCTTTAATCTGGAACTAATCTGTAACATGTTTTTTCTGCTATCGTCTTTGCAGTGCTGCATCTGTTTCACAGACTTTTTGTGAGCAGAATTAGTCTGGAAGACGAATGGCAAGCCGGTTAACTGCATGCAAAGGACTCTCCAGCAATCTCCATATATCTTCAGGTGCAGACACATCTCTCGCGTCAAGATAAAGGTGAATCTCGTCGGGAACACATCAGCTTGCTCTCATTAATTATGGAAGTGCACTTTGTTGTACGGCAAGTATATGCACTCGTACAAATTAAATATACATTATTTTTTCCGTTTCTTCTATAATAATATATCAACAGCTTGCGTGAATTAATTTTTTTACGTCGAGTTCAAAAACATTGGAATATTATTAAAAATATTTTAATATCCAGTCAAATGTAAACGTATTTTTCCAGATAAATAAAAAATATTTTATTCAAAAAACTCATACGCTGTACGTGTGTATGCCTTACGATAAATAATTATGGGACTAAATTTTAGAAAAAGGAAATAATAATGTTTTTTAATATAAAGGTACCTACAATCGTATAACCGTTTGTTATTTGCTTTAATTTTAATTATAATTTAATTTGCTTTTTAATAAATTTGTGAATAGTTTATTTATTTTTCAAATAAATATTTTATAATATTTCACCGGAAATATTATATTTTTTACGCTTCGGTAACGTTAAAAATCTTATCCTAAGAAAAATAGTCTACTTAATGATAATGTTGAAAACTGTGAAACCTACAACATTGAATAAAGTAATTGCATTTAGGGACAGCCGTACTATTATTTATGATCTTTCCTTTAAACGCCACAAAAGACCAGGCACAATTACTGTAGAAAAACACATCACAAAATACACAGATTCATTTTTTGATATTACCAAGAATTGAAACGAAATGCCAGGGAAATCGTACATATAATTCAAATTCAAATTTGCGCTGAATTCTAAAATGAACATAATTGAAGTTCAGTGAGTATGATTCTTGGATTCTGTTCCCGGTGAGGTCACAATATATCTAAGTAACATAATATATTCTACGTTACACAATGTATTCTAGTGTGTTGCTACAGTTGTTTTGCCGTATGTTCGGTTAAAGAAGCAGAAATAAAAATAGAATAATGTATTAGGTCCTTACATATGAAATTCACGTTTTGCCGTACTGGCAAATTTGATCTCAAATATCTTCTCTTTGGTTAGGAATTCCAAATCCAAATTTATACAGCTATTTACTCATGTATTTGTGTTTTGAAAATTATAATTCATTTGTTTTTTCCTCAATTGTTTTTTTCTTTGCGTCACTCAGTTTACAAAATGAAAAACTTGAAATATCGCGTTATTTACGAGTACGAGTTCCACCGTAGCACCAGGCTGCAGAAACGGCTCGAAGGATTAATGATGTGTATGGCGACGGTGCCGCAAAAGAAAACACAGTGCGTTTTTGGTTCCAACGTTTTCGTTCTGGAAATTTCGACCTGCAGAACAAGCCCCGTGGACGGCCGGAGACCAAAGTTGATAATGAAGAATTGAAGGCTATTGTGGAAGCGGATCCATCGCAAACCACATCCGAGTTAGCTGCAGGCTGCGGTGTTAGTGATAAAACTGTTTTAATCCACTTGAAGCAAATTGGTAAGGTGAAAAAGCTTGAAAGGTGGGTACCTCACGAATTGAGTGAAGCAAATCAACAAACGCGCGTTGACTGCTGCGTTGCATTACTCAACCGGCACAATAATGAAGGGATTTTAAATCGAATCATTACCTGTGATGAAAAGTGGATCCTGTACGATAATCGGAAGCGCTCATCGCAATGGCTGAACCCTGCCGAACCAGCCAAACCATGCCCCAAGCGAAAATTGACTCCAAAAAAGTTACTTGTGAGCGTTTGGTGGACTAGTGCTGGTGTCGTTCACTACAGCTTTCTTAAATCTGGCCAGACGATTACGGCAGATGTCTATTGTCAGCAACTGCAAACCATGATGGAAAAGCTAGCTGCTAAACAACCGAGGCTGGTTAATCGCTCTAGGCCACTGCTGCTTCATGATAACGCTAGACCACACACTGCACAACAGACGGCTACCAAATTAGAGGAGCTTCAATTGGAATATCTAAGACATCCACCGTACTCTCCGGACCTTGCTCCAACAGATTACCATTTTTTTCGAAATTTGGATAACTTCTTGCAAAGGAAAAAATTCAACTCCGAGGGGCAGTCCAAACCGCCTTCAAAGATTTTATTGATTCCCGTCCGAATGGTTTTTTTAGTAAAGGGATCGATGAACTACCTATGAGATGGCAAAAGTGCATAGATAGCAATGGTACATACTTTGATTAAATAAATATATTATAATAAAAAAAATCGGCTTTATGTTCCTCCCATACTAAACGTCAATTTCATATGTAAGGACCTAATATTTTCTTCAATACACGCAAAATCACTTTTTGGTACCATAGAAATTTTAACACAAGAATAAAATAACACTTAAGGTACTTATTCTGAATTCTCAAACTATTTTCTTGAAATAAATCATTCTTTAGATATCTACAAAGGCCTTAAAGTTAGAAATGTATAATTAGACAAATTAGAAATAAGGAAAAATGTTGATATTAATTTAAATATAATACATAATCAGACTCTCTTTGCTAACAACAATCATCCTTTATATATATTTTCTTCGTCATTTTGTTGTAATCACCAATCTTATTTATTTGTTGTTGTACTTTGCTTCTTTGTATATTGTTCTGTTCACTTTTTGTAGTTATCTTTGCTAAGAAATATTAAGTACCATATATTTGAATATCATCATTTCATTTTTATTTTTCTATATCTTTGATTGACTAGGTTCATTGTGTCTTTAAAAATTTTCTGTCTTCATCTCTGCTTAAATTAATTAGGTACCAGGTATTTTAATGTCTCCATTTTATCTTTGTTATCTATGTATGCCATTGTTTGTCTATGACTTTCCCATTTAATTTTTCTGCTAAAATTGTAATCAGACTTCAGTTTACTCTGTATTCTCTTGAAGAAGGACCCTTTGGAAATGAAACATTTAGAGTGTTTTGAATAAATGAGTGATTTTAACAAAAACTAACTAACTAACTAACTAACAATCACGCCGTTTCCCCGCAGGGGTAGGCAGAGAGGATTGAACGCCACACTCTTCTATCCTGGCACACCACTTTTGCTTCGGCCACATTCATACATCTTCTCATACACGTTCTACGGTTGTTGCGGCTTTTAACAGGGCCATCCTCAAATACTTGTAGTACCTGATCGTGTCAGGTACTACAAGTATTTCGCGGACGCCCTCTATTCCTGTTGCCTTCAACATTCGCCTCATATATTTTCTTAACCATCCTTTCCTCGTTCATACGTTCCACATGACCAAACCATCTCAGCTCTCCTTTCTTTATTCTATCTACCACACTACAGCCAGCATTGCATTCACTTCTAATTTGTTCATTCCTCACTCTATCGACCAAAGGATTTTACACACAAGCTCTTAGTGATCCGAATAGTTAACAACAGAAGTTACGTATCTACTTGCATTCCTCTTTTGCCAATTCCAGGCATCACTTCCATACATAAGGGTTGGCACTAGAACGCCATTGTGTACCGCTAGTCTTGCGTCTTTTGACAGATTCTTATTGGCCATAATTGCATTTAGTGCACCATTAACTTTGTTTCCCGCAGTTACTCTCCTTTCTATATCATTCTCAGCCTTGCCGTCTCTACTAAACATGTTTGATTTTAACAAAGTTAATTGATTTAATATTGATCATATAAAATTATGTAATTAACAGTAAAATAATATGTCCATAATGTTGACGCTTGATCACCACTTCCTCTAGCACCAGGTACAATGCTGTCAGCTGTACAAACGAAGTTATTTCTGAGCGTATATCATCCCTACAAATGTCTGTGATTCATCCCCAAAAGGCGCGAAGGGCTGCTGAATTTGCACAGTGTTCCGATATTATATTATGTGGATTGTAGAGCATTCCCTATGGGGCTGCTTAAGGCTAACTTCCCGGCGCGGCGCTTCCAAAACTTTTACCAGCGCCACCTTTTACACCGCCGAG